>JAKWIY010003060.1:14836509-14871509 GCA_027704805.1 Solanum corneliomulleri | reverse complement strand
ATGCAATTCCCAACTGATGAGATTCCCGATTTAGTTCTACTGGAATACTTCTACTGGAGTCTTAGTCGTGTGAATCAATAACTGATTGATCAACTTATTCCGGGTGGTGTTGTACGAAAAACTTACTTGGTAGTAGCCCAACTCCTTGATCACATGGTTGAGGCCAACCAAGAAGTAGAAAGCGAATTCAACTTAGCCAGTTTGTTAACTCAGCTAGAGGAGTTAACCAAAAATATTATGGGGATTGAAGACCAGGGCAAAAATAATGAACAACATATTCCTCCTCGTGAGCAGAGAAAACCTAAGAATGATCAATAATTAGGATGGACAAGTTGAGGTAATGCTCACATTTATTCTCCACAAAGTCAATGAGAAAGATAGAGTACTCGGAGAGTTATGGGGGAATGTTGAAATAATAAATCAAATGATTGTCTCCCACTCCAAATCCATTCAGTTACCCGATACCCTCATGGATCATGTATCGTCTCATTTAAACCCGACACATCAAGGGGGATTTTATAGAGACACAATGGCCAACCCCAAAAATGAGGTTTAAAGGTGGACTAGCGTCGTTCCACGACGTTAAGTAAGGTGCTGCTTGGGAGGCAATCCAAGTTTTATTTTATTTGTTTTATAGTTTCAAATAATGGTGTGTATTGTGTGCTGGTTAAGGTGTGGAACGTGCAGGATGGCGAGCTAAAGGTTCAGTCGGTGAATCACCAAAAGAGATCAACAACCCTAACCTAGACCATCGTTGGATTCAAGACAACTTCAAAATGGAGTATGTAAAACTCAGTGAGTCTAGGAAGTTATTGGCGAATTGTTGAACAGGTCAGTGACCGTGAAATAGTCTTCCGTTCAGACCCCAGATTTAGTGGAAGTCCTATGAAACTTTGTGAGGTAAGCGACCACTCGACATGTCACCGAGTGGATCAACGAGCATGACTAATGTCGCCAAATGGGAGAGACTTGGATGGTTTCTTAGAAGGACAAAGGGTTAAAATTCCAACTCTTTTACTTTCCCTTACGTTTAATCTTCTAAAACTCACACCTATTTAGTGTTTTCATTATTTTTGCGTTCCTCTAGAATTTTAGTCATTGATTGGTGCTCGGGATTAGGATTACTTTACCACCTTGCACTTTATATTATTTATTCGACATCAGAGGTTGGTTTTCCGAACCCTATTTTTATATTTAAGGTGTTTTGTACTCATTTGCAATAATTTTATCTTGTTGAAGTGTGTTAGGTCTCTCTTATAGGGTTAGTATGTTGGATTTCATGTTTTTAATTTGATAGTCTTGCCCTTAATGTTTTGAATATTAAAATCCCATAATTTTGTGCTTTAAAAAGAATTAAATCTTGTGGGGTTGTGCTTGCATTATTTTTTAGTTTAGTTGGGTGAAGTCTGAGTAACCTGTATTTGTGCCAAATTATGTAATTTACCCTATGATAGAGTGGGTAACGTCATTCTTAAGGGCAAAAGTTTTTAGATGGCCAAATTTGGAAAAATCAGGAGATGTCAAAGTATTCTGGGATAATAGGTGTTATGGGTCCTGCTTTAATTTATCCAGTGCATGCTTTGCATTTGTTTTATGTGGTTTCAGGGTTGAATTTCAGAAAGTAGGCATGTTAGGTCATCTGGTGAACTGGGTTTAGAATGCCAAACCAGTTGGTGGTTCGCCGAAGGTCCTCATCTCGCCTTAATTTCTTGCTTTATACGATATTGGGTTATGTAACTTCCGGCGGGAAGTCTAAGTTCGCCGAAGGCACTTGGTGACTCGCCAAAAGTCTTACTGATGATCGCCCTTTTTTCTAGAACCCTTAAGCCTCTCTGCACTGCAACTTTCGGTCGGCTAGTCCTTGCTCACAAAAAAGTCTTTCCTATTACTGACATTCCAAATTTTTCTAAAATTTTTGAGACAATCCTTTTGGCGAGCCTATTGTATCATGCCAAAGTGATTCGAAGACTCACTAAGTTGATCGGCGAATTTGTCTGCAACTGATTTATTTGATTTTCATTGAATTCTTTCTAAATTTTTCTCGTAGTCTTTTATTATGATGCAACAAACATTGACATGTCACTCAGAAATGAACACGGGGTATCGGAATTAATAGGGGGTTGAATCCGGCCAAAAAGGGAGGAAAGATCATATGCGTGGAGACAAAGGCAAAAGAAAGAGACCCATTTATAACAAAGAGACCACTTTCTCCTAGGATGCTTTATCTCAACCTGCCTCGGGGACGACCAACCGTTGTTATCTCGATGGATGAAATTCGAGCTAGATCTCGCCCTGACTCTTCCTGGGTCCTCCAGCTTCAAAATTAAAAGACTTAGTGCCAACTCAAGTACATCCTATGGATTTTGTGCCACTAGTCATCCCTCTGCCTAGTCTTCTCAAAAGATTTAAATGTGATGGTTTGCGAACCATCTTCGAGGAGAAGATATTATCCATTGAGGGCCTAGAGGGAAAATACTCAGATGTGAGGGACACCCTTCACTACCATTGGTTTGATCAGTTTACGAGGCCCCGATGCCCTTACATTCCTTTATGGGTCCGAGAGGTCTATACATCCTTTAGTGAGTTGGTGTCGAAGAGCAAGAATGAGGCGAGCGAGTTCAGATTGGTGAAGTTTGTCATGGTAGGAGGAAAGGAAGTGGGGTGCATTAGTGAGTGCATAAACATAGTGTTGGGTAGAGCTCTGCATTCAACACACCCGTATATTGGATTACCTATTGCTCAATCCTTAGACAATTTGAACGTTTGGCTCGCACCTCTGATTCTCGATACCACCATAAGGTGGATCGAGACAGGAGCCCCTATTGAGATGAGGGACTTGAGTATTGCTACGCAGTTTTGGTTTGGCTTTATCACCAACACATTCATTTCATCCCAAAATGAGTCTATTATCCGTGATCCTAAGGAGGCATGGCTTGTGTCCATCATATACTGTAGGAGCATCGACATAAAATCCGTATTAAGCAGAAGATGGCCATGAGGTCTAAGTAGAGGCCGACCTCTTTTCCCTTCTATGTCCTAATCACTAAGTTGCATTAGCGTGCTGGAGTTTCTTCAGACAATACGAGATATATTAAGGCTACCTCGTATTCGTGCACTGACTTCTTGTGTGTTATGGCCGAATACACTCGTGAGGAGGCTGACAGAAGGAAGGCATCTCAGGTGGATACATCTCCGGAGGTGGATATATATTTGATACATGTAGAGGCATATTTGCCTACTCTAACCTCCGGGCCTTCAGGTACTTCTGCCCCTATATATTCTTCACATGCTCCAGGAACATCCACTTCCTCTGAGCAGACCAAGATTACTCTGGTGATAATCTTGAAGATGGGGCATCTGTCCCATTCAATTGATGTGAAGGCGACCCAATTAGAGAGATTTAACCTATTGATGATTGAGGCTATTATCTTAGCTGCATTTACCCCCCTTTAGACTTCCGATTACACTCTCACTACTAGAGATGAGGTTTGTAAGGCAGGAGGGGGGGGGGACCTCTGAGGTTACAACTTCAAAACGTGAAGTTGTTGATTAGAGGAAGGACGTAGACTTTTTTAAGTTATTGACTTCACCATATTAATTGAGGCAACATATGATTTGGATGCTCATGAGACTTCACAGATTCATTTGGGTACCACCAGAGAGGTACATATGGATGAGGTGCTAAGACTGATGAGGAGCACTTTGAAATAGACAACGATAGAATATACATAAACTTTCTCGATATTGAGAAGACAGTTATGAAGTCAGTGATCTAGACATCACTGAAAGATACATCCATGGCAACTCCTAGTGGTAAGGTCCTTCTGGTAGTAAGTAGAACCTGCTCTAACCAAAAGAAAGTGAAGGGGAAATCCATAGGAAATATCGTCTCAACATCAAATAGTAGTACTCCCACCCAACCTTATTGTTGCCTAGGTAGAACATCTTCTACTTCAAAATAATTTATTCCCTCTCATTCAACTCATTACCCTGCATGGAACACACCACCACTAAGCCCCGGGGAAGGGTTACGTTGGTGCAGTTGCTCGACGGGCACATCTGACTAGTCACCAAGTACATCAACCTCTTACCATTAACTGACCAATCAGCTCTAGTAATACCCTGTAAAGTAGCTTACTATACCTGATCCCGATGCTCAAGCTAAAATAGAGTATCTCCCAGGCACTTTAGATCCATATACCTCAGGTTGGCCTTGTACAAGCGTCCGAGAACCCGGCTACCTCCAAAGCCTCATTGATGGCAGTAGATTTCATAGTAATGTCGACTCACCTGTTACGAATGACGGTGTAAGAGTGGTCTAATCACATAGTGGGAAGGATGACCTATGTAACAACCCAAACCGTCATTATTTAAGAAGGACAAAAATCCGCAAAAATATCTGGACCCTGTTCTGCTACATCGAGCTAGATAGGTGGAACATAATGTAATTATGAGAAATGTTATTTTTTCCATCTTTCTAAAATACCTAGAAAAGTCATAAATTACCCTAGAAACCTCAAAAAATATTTTAAGCTTGGGAAAGAAGGAGAAGAGCTTTCTAGCTTGGAATGGCAAAATCTTGTGAATTCTTTGCCAAATTCACTATAGCAAGTCTTGAAAAGCTAGGAACAAAATCAAAAAATTTGTGCAACTACTTGGCGCCTAGGTAGGTTAGGTTTTATGCATTGAGTATTTGTCAATGTGTGCTTACTATGTAATGTATGAAATCAATAATATGAATTGTGTGTAGAACTTTGTGCACCGAGTCAATTCCGTGAAAATTAATTATAGCTCAATGTAATTGTGTTAGTACTTAAGTAGCAACTTTGATGACCTATCGCGGTTTTTAGAGTTGGTTCTTGAATATAATTGTTTAAAAATAAGGGTATTGAATAAGGTGGAAGAAGATTATAGGTGTACTCTATGTTCGATCAAGTGAAGTCGTGAAATTGATGAGTTTGTTGAATTAGGATTAAACCCTAATAACGAACCCCAATGAAAAGCTAGGGCTGAACTTCGTTTATTGCATGTTAAGAATTGAGGAGTAACTCGTAGGTGATGGTTGTGATTCTATGATTGTGTGATATATGCTCGTTCATTTGTATGTGTATGCATGTTGCAATGTTAATTACACTTTTTGAAATAAGATATATAAATTAATAATACCCTGATATTATGACTTAAATGTATGATCTTAATGATATACTTGTGATTGTTATTGTTGTGTGATTGGAGATCAAATTGTCATGTTCTGACAAGCTAACATGGATCAGGTTACAACGTTACAGCACAAATATTGGATCGGGTTTCCATGTTCTGGCCTAACTATTGGATCATGTTGCCATGTTTTGACACAACTATGGAATCAGATTTCCGCGTTCCGATAAGCTAACTATATAGGTTTGGGTCGTGTGGGAGGACATTGAATTTGATTTCGTGAGATGAACAACTAATTGCAATAAATATGTATGTTAAAGCTTTTCATATTTCTTATTGGGTGTGTGTGAAACCCTTGATGGTCTGGTGTAGGTGGATTTATGTGTATGCATGTGAATATGTGGTTATGTGGATGTGTTCTATAATGTGTACTTGTTGGGAAATAGGGAAAGGTCAAGGTGTTCTAGGGGTGAGTGGTGGTAGTGAGAGGTGTTTGTTTGGACAGGTACAAGAAGAGAGTGGGTTAAGGTTAGATTTGAGGTAACGAGATTATGTGGTCTTGGTTAGACAAGGTGATAAGAATTAAGTGTACTACATGATCGACTGGTAGGAAAGAAGGGTGGTAGTAATCAGAATTACTTGATAGGGTTAGCATGTTAGGCTATGATCTAATAAAACCCGAATGAGCTAGTTGTTTGTAAAGTGGTTAGTATTCATAGCATTAGTGTAAATAGAAGCTGTTCAAAGAGAGGCCAAGGGTTGAGAAGCGAGTGATTTAATGCATAATCATATTATTTATTTCTTATATTATAAAGTGGCATCGAATTGATCGATGATGCCTACCAATAGGCGTGGTTGTACTGATACTACTTTTGCTATGTCTTTTTACATAGTATGGATGTAGGATTGCTGATGTTTGATTAGGTGAAGACGAAGAAATTCCCTAGCAACTTTTATCTTTCCTTCTTCATAGTGGGAGTTGTGTCTTTTGTTATTTGTCCAAAGTTTACTATTAGTAGATTTTATACCTGTTAGACTAGATCATTGGAGTTGTTAATTTCTTTTCAAGTCTTAACTAGTTCATGGAAAAAGAGTCCATGGATATAGATTTTTTCTCTATTATATCTGTACTTTTGTTAATTTTGCATGTTTAAACTTTGGGTTATGAGGGTTCTCCTACTTAGGGTTCAGAGTGGTTGGCCACACGAACCAATGGGTTGGGTCGTGACAAATTGGTATCAAAGCCTAGGTTACCGGTCTCCTCGTACAAGAGCAAGATCTGAACTAGACTCCTACGGATTGGTGTATTGACGTCCACATCTAATATTCGGGAAGCTAGTAAGCATTGTAGGAAGTCTAATCACTCATTCTCTCCTTCGTGCAAAGTGTCTCTTGTGGATGGGTTGAGTCCAATAGGTGTCTCCTGATTCCAATTGGTATCTCAATGAAATAGACTAGATGTCATGATTTTGACCATAAGGATATAAGCAAGGTTAATTGGAACTTAGGAGGTTCTAATTGGTATCTCGCCGTAAGGGTCGTATGAACGGGTCATCTACGGTACAAACTAACCTATAAAGAAATATTGTCATTATCATCATGTGTGAATTGTATTTGTATATATGTGACCCTATGTCTGATTTATAGTCATTTGTGTGCCTTTTGCTGCTTGAACTAGATACAAGTACGTGCTCATCTGGTGTCAAAGGACTGAGTATGTGGAGGTGTTACGAGGGATATATGTGTCAAGAATGAAGATACAGTGTTGTGTGTCTGGAATTTGATGTTTGAAAATTGTTGGGTGAATATTTAAGTATTCAAGTAAAATTTCTGATTATCGTGAAATATTTTGATATGAACTCTAACCAACAAGTATGTGAATGTTTGGGTGTTTCAAGGGTGTGTGTGGGCGACCTGTAGTGCTAAGTTGCCTATAACATTATGGCTTGGATATTGTTTGCCCTAGCTTAAAAATTTTAGTAGTTTGATGTAACGGTAAAATGGGGATCCTAGGAGAATCTCCGGAAGTGAAATATGAACCTAGAAAAAATTGGCCTGGAATCTGGCCCTGTTAGAGTTGCTGTAGCGGGATCATTCCCGCTAGAGCAGTGCCGCTGCAGCAGGATTTATCGCGCTAGAGTGGTACGAAGGGAGGCAGAATCTCACCAGTTTTTCCCTAAATTCCCTACTACCAAAATGTAAACTTTGAAGGGATCTAAACCAATCCCTGCAACTCCCAACCCAGTGTTAAATAAAAGTAATAGAATAAATTAAATTTTTTTTAAAAAAGGACCGTAACAGACAGCCAAAATAAACATCTATGTTCTACCAAAACTTAGAAAATGTTAAAAGGTACTTGGAAAATAAAATGAGTCTTTAATAGAATTCACAAGTAAGAAGATTAAAAAAATGAAGCAACAACCAATCGGGAACTCTCAGGCTAGGTGGTGTCCACGCCAGAGTCCATGTTCTTAGGGCGTTCCAGTGCAGCCCAAGCATTGTTCAACATCAGAAATTGTGAAAAATCCTTCGATTCAAACTGGGGAATCTGCTTTCTCGGGGTAACACAAGATAAAATGGCCCGAACATTCTTCCACATATACGTCATAAGGCGATCCCTATCCATGCCCTTCCTTCTCTCCTAGCACAGTTGGCGCCGTAGCATCTTTACCTCCAAGGCAGTGTTGGGGGGAATCGGAGTGAAGTCATCATAGTCACTCCTCATCTTCTTCTGTACCATCTCTAGGTCTATCTCGACTCGTGCCTCTGAGAGGAGGTCCTCGTCATCAGAACCTGCGGTGGCCCTGCTGCTGCTAGCTTTTCTTGTTTTGCTACTCTATCCCTTAGAAGTAAAACATGTCAAAACCAAATAACTGAAGGGGGTGATCCATAAGAAGTACCTCATCAACTCCAATAATGATACTCTCACCCGATAACACAGAGTAGTGATGAGTCCTGGAGTAGAACATCTTTCACTCTAAGATAATTTGTGCTCCCACATTTAGTTGTATTCCCTGTATAGCACACGCTACCACCAAAGCTTGGGGAAATGTAAATTTTGTATGCTTTCCTGATGGGTGGATCATCCTTGACACTAAGTATAGCCACCATTTAGAATCTGGTGACCAGCTAGTAGTATTAATGCCCTCGGCAGTGGCTAATATACCTGCTCCCGCTCCGTAAGATCCATTAGGGTGTCCCTTAGACACCCTAGATCCATCTCCCTTAGTCGATCCTCGAACACATGGTTTGGGACCTTTGAAACCTCTACTGCCTTATTGATAGCAATGGTATTCAAGAGAATATCGAATCCCTGGACGGGTATAATAGAATGAAGATCCTCCCAGCAGACAGTATTAAGAATGACATAAAACTCCCTCACCTATGCAGAGTCTGCACTTGAAGAAGTCTTAGTCAATGAAAGCCATCCAAACTCATTCAGACGAGCGTAAAAGGCAGTATCTTTCTCATCCACCTTATGTTATACAAACGCCCTCTCGCATAAAAAACATGTGGTTGAGTAATGATGGTGTCTCTCCCGACTAGTGGCATAAGGAAATCGAGCAAAGGGTAAGTTCTCGTGGTTGTTCCATGCTTTTATAAGCCTGTAATGAGTTAAGATAAGTTAGGACTAAATAGACTAGTTAGGGGAAACTAGACAAGAAGATATAAGTTTTGGTGTTAAAGAGTGGAGCTACTGGTCTAGGACATCCCGCTACACTGGCCAAAATCTCGGTACAGTGGGATGATGCAGGGCTCTACAACAGCCTTCATCTGGGAGGAACACCTTACGCGAAAATGGCATCACTTCCCAAAATCCATTTTATCCAATATTCAGCTGATCTAAGTATATTAAATATCTTAGAACATAAGTAAATTCAACAAATAACCCCTAAAAAGTGTTCAATTTTGAGTTTTGTAAAAGCTACTCTTCAACCTCCCCCACCCATTTTTGTCCTGATTTGCCCATATTTTTACAAAATCTTACGGCCGAGATGTTTTGTAAATGTTGGGGACGTAAGGGAAGTGACCATGCAAAATTTTCTTAACACATTAGCAACCTAATTCGAAAATGAATAACTACCAAAAACCGTTTCAATTTCAATCAGTTAGTTCGCATTCATTCATAAAAATCGAACAACGAAGTAACGAGTGAAGAGAATGAGGAATTATCTGGAAATTGTTGATTTAGAGAAGTGTTATTGAGAGAGTTTGGAGACGGTTTGAGTAAGAAAGAAAGAAGGAAATGAGAAAGATTATTCGCCACTTCTGCTTTGCTGTCCCCGATCTCCCGCTACAACGGGAGATTATCCGGCTATAGTGGCCTCACTACAGTCGGAGGTTTGCCATTCTAGCGTGCAGGTCCTTGAAATTTTAGAGGCTTGATTTGATCTTTATGTGCTGCTCATTAATTTCCCCTCCTAGACTTGGAGCATAGGACCTATTTCATGGTTTTCATGTTAAACTCTCCTAACCTGGATACTTTACCTTCTCGTGGATTTGAATTAATTAGGAGGTTGTGATTTTTCGTAAATTCTGAGTTAGGCAAGTAGAGAGTTTTCCAAAACTAGAACGTGTGATGACCTAGCACTTGTCATTCGGGGATGAATGAGAGTTGAATTGATATCTATTGTAACGACCTAAACCATCATTATTTAGGAAGGAAAAAATCAGCAAAAATAATTGGACCCTGTCCCACTACAATGGGCTAGATGTCGTTGGTGCGGCTGCGCTACAGCGCGACAAGTTTTCGTTACAGCGGGATAGGCAGCACATAACATAATTACGACAAATTTTATTTCCTCCGTCTTCCTAAAATACCTAGAGAAGTCGTAAATTACCTTAAGAACCTCAGAAAACCTGTTCTAAGCTAGGAAAAGAAGGAGAATAAGCTTCCTAGCATGGGGATGGCGGAATTTTTTGAAATCTTGGACAAATTCAACGTAGCAAGTCTGGAAAAGCTAGGAACGAAATCAAAAACCATGTGCAACTACTTGGCGCCCAAGTAGGTTAGGTTTTATGCATTGAGTAGTTGTAAATCGTGTTTACCATGTAAAGTATGAAATCAACAATATGGATTATGTGTAGACCTTTGTGCACCAAGTTAATTCCGTGGAAAATTATTATAGCTCAACCTAGTTGGGTTAGTACTTAAGTAGAGACTTTGGTGACATGTTGAAGTTTCTAGAGTTGGTTTTTGAATAAAATTTCTTCAAAAATTAAGGTATCTGATAAGGTTGAACAATATTATAACTGTAAGCTTTGTTTGATCTAGTGAAATTGTGAAATTGATGAATTTGGTGAATTAGGAATAAACCATAATAACGAACCCTAATGAAGAGTTAGTGATGAACTTGGTCCATTACATGTTAGGAATTGAGGAGTAACTCGTAGGTGATGGTTGTGATTCTATGATTGTGTGATATATTCTCTTTCGTGCTTAATTATGATACGTGTATGTGTATACATGTCGGACTGTTGATCACACTTGTTGAAAATAAGATATATGAATTATCAATACCTTGATATCTTGACTTAAATACACAATCTTAATGATGTACTTGTGATTGTGATTGTGGAATGTTATTGGGTATTAGATTGTACGTTCCATCAAGCTAACTTGGATCCAGAAGGCACGTCTTGGCACAAATATAGGATCGTGTTGACATGTTCCGACATAACTATTTATCAGGTAGCCACATTTCGATAAAACTATGGGATCGGATTGCCACATTTTTACAACCTAACTATTTTTTGATGGTCGGGTGTAGGTGTATTTATGTGTATGCATGCAAATATATAATGACGTGGATATGTTCTATAATGTATACTTGTTGGATAATAGGAAAAGGTCAAGGTGTTCTAGCGGTGAGTGGTGGTAGCGAGAGGTGTTTGTTGGGACAAGTACCAAAAGAGAATGGCTAAGCTTAGAGTTGAGGTAACGAGATTATGTGGTCTTGGTTAGGTAAGCTGATAATAAATAAGGGTATTACATGATCGACTAGTAGGAAAAGAAGGTGGTAGTAATCGGAATTACTTTATGGGGTTAGCATGTTAGGCTATGACCTGATAAAATCGGAATTTACTAGTTGTTGGTAAAGTGGTTACTATTCAAAGCATTGGTGTAAATACAAGTTGTTCTAAGAGAGGGCAAGGGTGGAGAAGCGAGTGGTTTAATCCATGTTCTTATTATTTATTTCTTATGTTATGAGGTAGGCGTCAGATTGACCAATGAGTTCTACTAGTATGTGTGGTTGTACTGATACTACTCTTGCTATGTCTTTTGACATACTCTAAATGCAGGATCGGTGATGTTTGATTAGGTGAAGACGAAGAAATTCTCCAACAGCTCTTATCTATCCTTCTGCATGATGGGAGTTGTGTCTCTTGTTAACTTTCTATATTTTACTCTTAGTATCTCTTGTACCTATTGGACTATATCCTTGGGGTTGTTAATTTCTTTACAATTCTTATATAATTTGTTGAAAAAGAGTCTATGTATATAGAATTTTGTCTCTATTATATGTGTATTTTCGTTAATGTTTTGCATGTTTAAGCTTTAGGATATGAGGTTCTCCTACTTAGGGGTAAGAAAGGGTGCCCGCACGACCGGTGGTTTAGGTTGTGACAACATAGAATTCCCTCACCCAACCGGGAACCTCAGTCAGTGGAACACACCGTATCTCGACTATAAGAGCATAGAAGGCAGGTTCCTTCTCTTCTAACTTGTGCAACAAAGATCCTCTCTCGCAATAAAACCCTGTGTTGCGTTAGTCATGATGTGTTTCCCGACTAGCGACATTAGGGAATCAGATAAAGGGTAACTTTAATTCATTTTGATCTGTCATTTAGAATCTTATAATAAAATTGAATATACGCTAGATTACAATAGGGTATTCCGAAGAGTCTAAAATAGAAAAAAGAGGAATTTTGGTGTTAAGGGTAAGGCCACTGTCTGGTGTATCCGCCACAACGTCCATAATACTGCCTTGGCGGGACAATGAAGGCTACCTTAGCAGATGCACACAACCAGAGCAGCCTTCATCTGGAATGAACACCAAGTGCAACCATGGCACCTCTTCATCCCTGAACCCTCTTTTTCAACAGAATTTCAGCAGATCAGTGTATGTACACTAAGCTAGAATCTAACTATGCAATTATTTTGGCAAAATAACTCTTATTACAGCAAGAAACCCTTCAAGTTCCCCCCCCCACCCGTTTCGATATCATTTTCATAATTTTTTTACAAAATTCTTATGCCCAAACGTTGTGGTAACGTTGAGGACATAATGGAAGTACCCATGTTACATTATTATATCAATCTAGAAACCTAGTTCAAATTCAATATAAGTGCCCCAAAATTGTATCTAAACAATAAAATAGTAGCATACAATTGTTATTTAATCAAATACGAAAGAAACGAGTGTAAGAGATGAAAAGTTTACCTTAATTTGGATGATCACTTCGAATTGGTTGCGAGAGTTTTGGGATTTTTGAGTTGGAAAAAGAGTGAATGAGGAAAACATTCCCATTCTCCCCTTTTAATGTTTACTATTCCCTGCTACAATGAGAGATGCCTGTCATAGCGACTTTGCCATAGAGGAAGGCATGTCGCTCTGAGGGATCAAGATGTGAATAGTGGCCTCAATTTCTCCTAGACATTTAGTATAATACCTTCTTGTATTGACTAGGTAAAAAGACATTTTTTCTCGTGGTTATACAATAGCCCTATTTATCAGTTTGGGAGACCTCCAAAATGAGGGTGTGTAATTTTATGGATATTAGTCAGTCATGGACGGACGAGGGGTAAACTGATATCTATTGTAACGACCTAAACTATTGTTATTTAGGAGAAACAAAAATCCAGGTAAATTTTGGGTCATTTTCCTTCCAGAGCGGGGTAGTTATCGCTAGGGAGGCAGCGCCACAGCGGGGTAAGTTGGCGCTACGGTAGGATAGGCGAGGCATAATGTAAATTACGAGAAATTCTATTTTCTCCATCTTCATAAAATACCTAAATAAGTCGTAAAACACCTTAGAAACCCCCCCCCCCACCACCACCACTACCAGCTTAAAAAAGTTGTTGCAAGCTTGGGAAGAATGGAGATAAATATTTCTAGTGTGAAGATGTCGATGGATTTGGAATTTTCGGTCAAGATCACTGTCACAAATTATGAAAATAGGAATCAAAGACAAAAACTTCGTGCAACTTCATGGCAGCCAGTTAATCTAGGTTTTATGAATTGAGTAGTTATAAATATAGTTCAGTATGTAATGTATGTAAATAATAACGTGTAAGCCTTCATGCAGTGAACGAATAATAATTAAACCTTAGAAAGAAGACTTAGACGATGAAATAGGTCTAAGTATGGTAAAATTAATGGTTACATAATATGTGTTGATGATTACTTCGTTAGAATGGTTGGGATTCTATGATTGTACTATGTATGGTAGTTAATTCTTCATTATGATACTTGTATGTGTGACAATGTTTCAATGTTGATCACATTTTTTGTAAACATGGATGGATAGATGATGAAAGCTATGAATCTTGGATTGTTCATATGATTATGAGAATGTAATAGCGATTGTGATTGTGGATTTTTGAATTTATCGGTTACCACATTTTGGCATAACAAATTTGGATTGGTTTCAATGTCTTGGCATAACTAACTTAGATCAGTTGCCACATTTCGACATATCCATGGGACCAATTGCAACTGTAATGAGCCGCTAGGTCATTTTTAGAACTAGGACTATTTCGACTCTTCCCGAAAAACATAAGGGGTATTTTAAAGTATTCGGTAAGTACGAGTATCTAGTTGAAAATTTTTTTATTACATAATTAATATATTTAATAGTTAGTGGGAAAAACCCATAAGTAATTTCATACCCTTTTACATTTGACCATGTATTGAAATAAGTTAGTGAATCTAATACCTTCTTATAGAGAACAGAGAGAAGGGGAAGGGCAACGCCGCCAGACAAAGTGAAAACCCCAGGTATATTTTGTCTAGATTATCTATTTGTATCAAAATTCTTGTTGAATGATGAATATCATTACAGCAATATAGAATAGTATACTAGTAGTTCTACATGCACATCTTTGGTTATGAGAACTTATATAAGAGCTATTATGAAGAGTTACAATTGTCTAAGAGTATTGTTAGAGGTTCTACATTTTGAATTGTATCCCTTGTTGGTGTTTACTTGATATTCTTCTTCTTTGGGTTGGATAAGTTGATCCTCCCTTTATGAGTAATCGATGTCTAAAGATACTATTTTTATAACTTAAGTTCGTGAAAAGATTGTGTTGCGATTAAGAATCTTGATAAATTTTTTATGGTTTTTACATTATGAATGTGTGGTGGTTGGTAGTTAATTCTGGTTGTAGCCAGCACCAATTTAAAATTTTATCTTTGTTATGGGATAAAAAACTTGTCATGATGGTTGTGTCATAGTCCAATGAGTTTCTATTTAAATTGGATTCATGAGTTAGTTTCTGACTTGACAACCACTCGTGATTTGTACATCTTCCCAAAGTTTGATATGAAAGTTAAGTTCCTAGTAGTTGAGAGAGATGAACACCGACTCGTAGGTTATAACTCAAGTTTTTTTTAACCTGGCCATTCTTCCTTCTTTTTCCTAACGTCCGAGGACGAACATGAATTTTAGTGGCGGATAATTTAACGATCCTCTTATTCGTTTAATGAATTTTAACCATTATGTTTATATAAACCCTTTTACAAAACTTTATAAATAATTATTAACTTATAAGAACGAGTGACATGATTCTCTGATTTAATAAAGGGTTATTTTGTTGATAATAATAAAAAATAAATAAACAAATAAAGAGTTAAGGGGCAAAAGCCCTAAACTGTTTAAGTCAACAAAAGGGGAAAAAGCAAAAATACAAAAAACGAATAGGATCAAAATTACAAAGGAGAAAAAAAGAAAAGAAAGGGAAAAGGGGCGATAACATCAAAACTTAAGGTCTCACGGTTGGCTGCAGGTAAGGTCTCCCATTTCATATTAATATTGAGCATTAATAAATATAGAATTTACAGTAATAGAATTTTTGTTGAATTTAATATTGCAAAGTGAGGTGCAACTAATGTTGCTGGGTTGTTCTTTTGATATTTTGGGTGGAAATCGTTTGGTCTCATGATTGTCTAATAATGAGTAATATTGAGGAATTTATTTAGTAGTAACGGTGTCAGTATGATATTGAAAAGTATAGGGTGCAGAGTTTCTGTAATACGGTTTTCGGTGAACTGATTTGCGTATTCGTAGCTTGACTTTGATATGTTAGTATATATAATAAATTATTGGGTGTATTATATTATATAAAAGCTATTAGAGTTGTAGTTGTTTAGGAAAATTATGACTTAACTCTAGAGTTGAAACTTGAAAAATATGAGAGTTGACATGTTAATTAACTTCAAACTTAAGAACGTGATTATAAACTATGGTGAATTTTTGGTTCAAAGCTAAACATATAGTAATATGAATGTTGTTAGTTTTAGAATGTTATTATGATCATTTATTTGAATAGATTGTTTGGAGTTGGAAGTTCAACGTAAAGGGAAGGCACAAGTCTCAGAGTGATTGTTCGACTATTTGAGGCAAGTAGATTTCTAAACCCTTGTTAAGTATATAGAATGTGTGTATTTCCTTGCGTTATATTATTGGGAGTAATGACATTTTATAATGGGTTGACCTGTCCACATTAATTAATTCTAATGATTTAAAAAGATGGTAATAAAAGACAATGTGATTAATTGCTTGTGTATGATGTGTTGATAATGGAAAATGGTTTGAAAGGCTTGTTGAATTATTGTTGATGTTGTTGCGAATTGTGCAAGATTATGAAAATGGTCATATCCTCGTTATTTCTGTGAACGTGTCAATTGGATTGTTCAGAGACATGATTGTGACAAGTGTTATGTTCATTGAGAAAGAATAAGAACTTAAAGAGGGTGTACAATTTCGAGGAACGTATCGAACGCTGCGATAAATACTATATTTTGAGGGACGTATCGAACGCCGCGATAGATACTTTATTAGGAGGATGTATTGCGCGCCGTGATGGTTAATATTATCGAGGGTCGTACGCACGCCACGGTGAATGAATGGACAGATATGTCCCCCATGTGTGCCAAAGTGATTGACAGCGGGTGTGTATCACTAGGTCAGACACACATCATTATACTTGACATTGAATTTCATTGCATTGCACATACTTCTCATTACTAAACATCATATTATGTTTTGTTGATCTTTTGAATGCCTTCTGCGGAACTTGTGATTGATGAATACTGAGCTTGTTGTTGAGGATATGTCATTTCTTGAAGTGTTGTTATTGAAGATATATAATTTGTCAAAGTGTTGTTGTGGATGATATGTAATTTTTCTAAGTGTCGTTGTAGAGGATATGTAATTCATCAAGTGTTGTTGTTGTTGTGCTATGTGCTAGGTAAATTGTGAGTTGTTAGGTTTGGATGTTTGTTATGCATGTTGTAGTTGTGGAGTAGGTGTACCCATATTTCATCCCCTTAGCTTGTGTTTAGAGGCTTACATGCTGAGTACTGTGTGGTTTGGTACTCACTCCTTGCATCCACAAATATTCGTAGGTTATTAGCATGGATTTTTATGGTACTTATCATCCTCTTCTTTTTTAGGCTTCTTAGAGATTTGTGAGGTAGTTATTTCTCGTCTCATCAGACTTTCTTTTCCTTAATTATGATCTTGTCCTATTCTACAAACAAGGTCATTTGAGACTTGTGTTTTCTTTTGAATCAATTGTAATACTTTAGAGACTTGTACACGTGTCAATCAGATTTTTGGGGTATTTTGAGTTTATTATGGAATTTCCACATTTTATAGTAATAGTTGAGCTTAAGGCTGACTTATCTTGGTAGAATAAGATGAGTACCATCATATCTATTTTTGGATCGTTACATTCATGGGGATGTGCAGGATCGTATCGAGGGGGATGGACCATTTCAGGCTTCACCCAATATTATTGTCACCCTAGTGCTTCGAGATACCTTAGCTCATATGTTAAGACTCCTAGAGGGGATAGCTCAGGCAGGAACTTTGCTTGCCATTTTTGATGTCTCACAGACCCATGTTGGAGGTTAGACTCCAAATCTAATAGTGGCTCCAAATTCTTAGACTCCCAAGACTCAACCAGCTGGTTCTGTAGCTCCCCATTTAGATAGTATGAAATTGTCATGTATTGCATCACACTGTGCGAATAGGCCTTTTATAAGCCTCGATGAACAAAAGATATTTGAGAGGTTCAGACTAATAAATCCTCCGAGTTATACTGGTGACCTAATTGAGGATGCATATGAATTTATAGTTAGTTGTCATGAGAAGTTGCATAAATCAGTGGAGTCTCATAGAGTTGACTACACAGCTTTTCAGATGACTGGCTCTGCCAAGAAATGGTTGAGGGATTATATTAGTAGTAGGCTAGCTGGATCCCCTCTATTATCCTGGACTTAGTTTACTTAGGTATTTCTAGCCAAATTTATTCCACACAGTGAGAGGGAGCATAAGAGGCCCAAGTTCGAGGGTTTACAACAAGATGGTATTCTTTGATGATACTTCCCACAGAGGCTGAGAGAGTGATAAGGTTTGTTAAGGGGCTGATTATTCCGATTCGTCTGCGAGTTTTTCAGGTTTCTACTTCTTGTGTTCCATTCCAAAAGGTGGTACATGCTAATAAAGAGTTGGACATGATTCGACGTGAGGGATTTGATCATTATGGTGATGTTTTTGCCTAGGAGTCAAGGTTACTTGGGAAGAGATTATCACTCACAGTCTAGCAGACCCATTCATGCAGCAATACCAGCGTCTAAGGTTGGTAAATATAGGCATAGTTATTCGAGCTTAATTCATACTTCATAGGGTTCATCTTCTAGACCTGTAGGTCATGGAGGACATTCTGGTCATTCAAGTTTTTTTCATCAGCCTCTATCTTGTAGGGGTTGTTTTAAGTGTGGTGATATGGGTTACTTTGTGAGATATTGCCCTAGGAACAGCCTGGGGGCTTCATCAAGGTTTTTAGGCTTCAATTTTTAGGCTACACAACCTCCAGCTAGGGGAGGTGTAGAGTGGCATAGGTGGTTCTCATTCAGCTAAAGATGGTTCTTCTTCTGTTCAAGGTGGTAGTCTTGGAGGTTCACAATCTGAGGGCGTTTGTTCTCACTGTTATGCTTTTTTGGGTAGGCCAGAGGTTGAGGCTTCAGATACTGTTATCACAGGTATTATTTTGTTTGTAATTAAACAACTACAGTATTATTTGAACCAGTATCTACTTATTCTTTTGTGTCCACATATTTTGCTCCTAGTGTAGATATATTATGTGAGTCTCTTGATTTGTCAGTACATGTTTCTATCCTTTCGGGGATTCTATAGTGGTAGACCAGGTGTAACGATTATGTATTGTTACCTTGATGAGATGTGACACTCATGCAATTTAAAGGTCTTAGATATGGTAGATTTTGATGTGATTCTTGGTATGGATAGATTATCTCCTCATCATGAAATTGTAAATTGCCATGCCAAGACAATTAATTTAGCTATGCTTCGATGTCCTATAGTAGAATGGAGATGTTCTATTAGTCAGCCTCAAAAGGGTGTGATATCATTTCTTAAGGCTCGTCAGTATGCAGAAAGATGATGTTTGGTTTAGTTGGCACAAATTTGAGATACTAGTGTTGAGATTCCTATGTTAGAGTCCATTTCAGTGGTGAGTGAGTTTTTAGAGGTACTTCTGACAGATTTACCAGATCATCTAGATGATTGTGATATCGATTTCTTTATTGACTTGGAAGGGTCACTCAACCTATTTCCATTCCTCCTTATCATATGATACAAGCTAAAATTGAAATAGTAGAAATAGCAGTTGCAATATTTGTTGATGAAGGGTTACATAAGACCGAGTATATCTCCTTGGGGTTCTCCAGTCCTATTTATGAAGAAAAAGGATGTGTCTATACGTATGTGTATTGACTATTGACATTGGAAAAAGGTACCAATTAAAAATAAGTACCTGATACCTCGTATTGCTGATTTATTTGCTCTTCAGGGTGCTTCTATCTTCTCCAAGATTGACTTGAGATCTAGCTATCATCATCTTAAGGTTGGATGAAGGATATCCCTAAGACATATATTCGAACACGCCATGGACATTACGAGTTTTTGATGATGTCTTTATGATTAACTAATGCCCCAACAACTTTTATGGGCTTCATGAACGGAGTGTTTAGACGTATCTGGATTCCTTTGTTATTGTCTTCATCAATGATATATTGATATACTCCCGTAGTAAGGAGGAACACGAGCTTAGTTGAGAATTGTGCTTGGGATTCTGAATGAGAAGTAAACTCTATGTAAAATTTTCGAAGTGTGAGTTTTGGCTTAGTTCGGTAGCATTCTTGGGACTATAGCGTCCAAGGAAAGTATTATGATGGATCATAAGAAGATTGAGGCAGTTAGAGATTGGGTCAGACTTGCTTCTGTTAATGAGATTCAGAGTTTCTTAGGTCTTGCAGGTTATTATCACCGATTTGTGAAGGGATTCTCTTCCATTGCATCTCCATTAACTAGATTGAACCAGAAGGAGGTGACTTTCCAATGGTCTAATGATTATGACATTAGTTTCCAAAGTCTCTAGATTTATTGACTACTACTCCAATTTTAACCCTACCTGTGGAGGGAGAGGATTTTCTTTTATATTGTGATGCTTCTCGGATTGGTCTTAGTTGTGTATTGATGTAGAAGAAAAAGGTGATAGCTTATTCTTCGAGGCAGTTGAAAGTTCATGAGAACAACTATCCTATTCATGACTTAAAGTTGTCAATTGTCGTGTTTTCATAGAAAATTTGGAGGCGTTATATTTATGGTGTGTATTGTGAGGTGTTCATATATCATCGTAGTCTCCAGTATATATGCAGTTGGAGGGATCTCATTTTTAGGCAGGGGTGTCACGACCAAGTCTACATTCTTGACGTGGCCGACACTCAACAACCATTACTTGTCCCCAAGTGAACCCTTATCATAGCTGACTACAAACAGAAGACTAACTTAAACATACAAAAGCTTAAAACTAAAATGAACAACTTTGAATAAAATAATATATTCAACTAGACAAATAGGAAACTTTATTATTTAAAACATTTAATAAAATAAATGCAAAATACAGACTCCTTAAATAAACTAACTATCTATGAAGCCTCTAACTGATAAAGATGGAAGTCGGGGCAATACCCACGACCTCCTAACTAAACTGAAAAGTAAATAAAATTCTATGGAAGCAAGGAGGCTCACCATAGCTAACTAGAACTATCAGATGTATCAACGAAACTCCTGTTGATAATCCTGTATACCTGTGTCTGCATCTTCAAAAGATACAAGCCAATTGGCTCAGTACGTGGAACATACGAGCATGTAAGGGGAAATCTAAAGCATAAAACATAGGCTTGAATCTTGATAAAAAGGAAACATACTTACCTCTTTTCAACGCAACTGAAATCAAGAATAAGATACTCAACTCAAAGAATAGATATTCAACTCCAAGATTAGATACTCGACTATGTATACTCAACTCAATATACTTAACTTTTGATACTTAACTGAAGATATAAAACAGTTTAGAACAATTGCAATAGAAAGAAAAGTTGTTTAAAAACATGATGTTACTAAACATAATAATATCATAAAAAAACATGTCTTGCTCTCAAGGTCTACTTGTGCAATGCATGAATGAAGTATCATACCCCCATTCATACTAAGTAGAACACCTTGAGGAACCATGTAATAAATATTGTGGGTGTTTCTCTAGCTGAAAACCATCAATTTGAGCCTAATTGATGACACAATGTTTTACCTCACATTTCCCAAGGACCATCCTATACCTTGCCATCGTATCGGACCTTACTTAGCTTAGTCGATCCACTAGATAAACTTACGTGATCATCTAAAATGTATGATCCGTCAATTCCCATGATGGCTTCTTGATTTAAATGGAGATCTCTCATCCCCACATCGGTGCTTAATACTACTCGCAAAACATACTTTAGCTCATACTTTTAATTAAACTTCCTTCCTATGGGTTAGTATAATTTGTTGAACCCTTTGCTTTAAAAAGCTTCTTTTTGGAAATAAATGTTCCTCTTTTTGTCCAAAACTCTTTTGGAACTCTTAGTTTCATCTTAAATTAAATGTGAAAACACTTAAAACCTTTAGGGAATACTTGATTCCTTTATAGCTTTGATAATGGACTCAACTTTTACTCTTTGTTTAACTTGAAACTTAACTCTTAGGGAATACTTAATTTCCTTATAAAGTTTTATAATTTGACTCAACTTTTTACTCTTTTTTTGACTTGAACGTTAAGTCTTTAAAACAAAGTGAAACGTTCTTTCACTTCTTCTTAACTTCTAGACTTGACTCTTAACTTCCTTGAATTGAAATATGGATTCAAGGTTCATGATTTCATTATTTTCAATTTGGAGGGTTCATGCGGAATCATGAGCATGAACTACTCAACTCGAGAACTCAATGATACTTCTCAACTCAAGACTATTCGACTTATAGGGTTCATGCGGAATTATGGGCATGAACAACTCGACTCGGATCGAAGGTCTAAGTAACTTGATAGAACTCATGTATATGAATCTTCTCATTATCTTACTTACTTCCTCAAAAACATAGTTCAAATCAATTATGGATCTCAAAGAATTCACAATTGAACTTAAAGGCTTTTTTGAATTCTACTCTTAACTCTCTCTTAAAAATGAATTATGCATTCAAGAGTTATGGTTCATGATATGGAGAATCTAGGTGATATTGTATACTCATGAATACTTTCTCCTCACTCTGATACTCAATTACTTGAGGCTTGAAACAAGTTACTAGAAGTTGTGGAAGACTCCTCAAAAAGACTTTCTTAGAACGTTTTGAAAGAGTTCTCAAGACTTAATTCTCCATTCTAAATTGAATTTGAATTATGAATTCAAGTTTATGATCATTTTAGTACCTATTTAAGGTGTTTAGAAGTAGCTTAGATTAGTTAGAATCAAAAAAGAGTGAAGGTGCACTTTAAACGAACTCAAATAGAGCTACCAAAGGAAAACTGAATTGGGCAGACGACCCTACGGCTATGGGTGGTGTGGGGATACAACCCCTAACGGTCATAGATAGGTTAGGAGATCTCTTGAAGGCGCGCCGCGCCAGGCCCCAACCCAGAAAATTCTGTCAAGCACTTTTGCTCGTTTTCTCACCCTAAATCGCCTAAATTCGAACGGTTTCTTATCCAATCACTTGGATTCAATTATTTAACTTAATTACAATCTAATATACTGTAAAAAAACAATATCAATACATCATCAACACTCCAACACAACATGTTTTAGAATGAACTTCAAGAACACCTTTTAAGAACTCATTAAGAACTCTAAAATCTTTAAACTTTAAGCATGAAATTTCGCTAACAAAATACATGATTGGTGTGTGGGTGAACTAACTAAAACTATGGAAACATACATAGATCTTATGGATTATACCCATGGTGAAATCCGTAACTAGACTCAAGAACGTCGACGAACGTCTTCATGTTTGCCTCTTTTCTCTTTTTTCTTTTCTTGCCTCTTCTTAAACTCTCAAACAAAACCCTAGGTGTTTATTAGGATTCTAAAACTGAACATAAAATTATTATACCCTTAAAATAGTACTAAAATTAATTAGATTTGATTGGGTAAGGAAAGGACAAAATACCCCACACTTTTTTTGACTAACTTTCCTTAATAGGACAACCTAACTTCAAGAGGTCATATCTCACTCGTTCGAACTCAAAATTTATCAAATATAGAATGTTTGGAAAGATAATTCAAATATTTTTCATGTGGTATCTTGTAGCACACCTAACACATCCTGTTCTAGGAGTTATAGTCGTTTGAAATTGACCCAAAACTCATACTTAGCTAAACTCTCAAAATTTCAGATTTTTGTTATTCCCAATTTAATTCTTTTTGGAAAACAAGGTTCTAAATCTTGTGAAATGGCTTTAATACTTAAGAAATTCTTAATTCCTTGGTGAAATATCACTCACTACGATAACGGTTCGAATCCTAGTTCAAAAAATTTCTGGGGTAACACAAGCAAAGATGGTTGGAGTTGCTCAAAGATCATGAAATGACTACTGTTTATCATCCGGGTAAGTAAAATGTGGTAGCAAATTCCTTGAGTCAAAATGTGGTAAGTATGGGTAGTCTAGCCTTGTTGCAGGCTGGCGAGCGTTCTTTAGCTAAGGATGTTCAATCCTTGGCTAATAGCTTTGTGAGGCTTGATATTTCATAATCTGGTAAGGTGTTGGCTTATATGGAGGATAGCTCATCCTTGTTGGAGCAGATTCAGTCTCAACAGATTGATGATGTTGATTTATGGAAGATTAGAGACAATGTGTTAAAAGGAGAAGTCAAGGATGCAATTCTTGATAGTGTGGGAATTATGAGGTTAAAGGGTTGCATTTATGTTCCTCAAACTGTGAATTGACTAGACTAATCATTGAGAAGGCACATAGTTCAAGGTACTCTATTCATCCAAGGGGCTACTAAGATGTACCGTGACTTGAAACAACATTATTGGTGGTGTCGTATGAAGGGGGACATAGTAGAGTTTGTATCTTAGTGTTTGAATTGTCAGCAAGTGAAGTATGAACATTAAAAGCCTAGAGGTGTGACTCAGAGGATGCCTATACCATAGTGGAAGTGGGAGAGCCTGGCTATGGACTTTGTGGTAGGGTTTCCACATACTTTGGGTAAGTTTGATGCTATATGGATCATCGTGGATGGACTGACTAAGTGTACACGTTTCTAACCAGTTTAGACTAGCTATAATTTAGAGAAGTTAGCAAAGATCTATATTCGAGAAATTGTTCATTTGCATGGGGTTCCTATTTCTATTATTTCATATCGTGGCATAGAATTTACATATCATTTTTGGCGTCTATGCATAAGGAGTTAGGCACTTGGGTGGATCATAGTACAAACTTTCACCCTCATACTGGCGGTCAGTCAGAACAGACTATTCAGGTTCTCGAGGACATGTTGTGGGCGTGTGTGATTGACTTTAGGAGTCATTGGGATCAGATTTTGTCGTTACAAGAGTTTACTTACAATAATAGTTACCATTCGATCATTGAGATGATACCATTTGAGGCTTTGTATGGTAGGAGATGTCGATCTCCAATTGGTTGGTTTGATGGGAGGTTAGACCGTGGGGTAAATTTTTTTGAGGGAGTCCTTGGACAAGGTCAAATTGATACAAGATAGATTTCTCATGGCTGAGAGTAGGCCAAAGATTTATGCAAATCGGAAGGTTTGTGATTTGGAGTTTATGGTTGGAGAGAGGGTTCTATTGAAGGTTTCTTCCATAAAGGGTGTGATGAGATTTGGAAAGAAAGGAAATTTGAGCCCAAGGTATATTGTTCGTTTCGAGATTGAGGAGTGTATTGGTGAGGTGTCATATCAGTTGGCTTTGCCACCTCGGTTTTCTAGTGTTCATCCCTTATTTCATATTTCAGTGTTGAAAAAGTATAATCAAGGTGGTGCTCATGAGATTCAATAGGATTCGGTGTTACTTGATCATAATTTGACTTTTGATGAGGAGCTGGTACTCATTTTGGATAGGTAAATTCGAATGGTGAGGTAGAAAGGTATTGCTTCAGTGAAGGTTCAATAGAAGTATCGTCCAGTGGAGGAGGCTACATGGGAGACCGAGTTAGACATGAGGAATACCTATCCTCAGCTTTTTGAGCGTTCAGGAGAGCTCTTTTCTTTTTCCATTCAAGGACGAACGCTTTTTTAAGTTGTAGGTGATGTAACGACCCTCTAGGTCATTTTTAGTGGATCAAATCCATAATTTATTTAAGGAAAAATTTTCAAAACAACAATACTTTAGCATTTAATAGGGCCCCTTGTCAACACTTTCAATATTTACCTAAAATGTCAATATTTTAGTTTGTTATAATATTGATTGTATTTATTTTGTTTGAAAGAAAACAAACTTTTAATAACCTTATGGAGAAAAAATGGGAGAAAATATTTTTAAAAAGGTATATCCCTTAGTTTTAAATCCTTACTTATTTGAACTTTTTTAAATATAATTTTATTTGAAATGTATACGGATGAACTTCTTTATATATGATTTTGTGTATTCGGATGAACTTCATTAAATATGATTTTGTGTATTCAAAATTTTGGATGATCATTTTTTACAAATTGAGCACGATAAATATTCATTTCAATTGTAAAGTTCGACCATACAATTCAAAATCTGATTGTATACCATTAGGACGAATACAAATTCTAATATAAATACAAACTAGTTGATATACAAAGTGATAGTGGAAATACAAAATGAGTCAAACAAAATACAAAATCTATTTTACTGAGCAATTAGTATGATTAGTTATATAATGAATACATAAATAAACTCTATTTTGATTATTCAGAACTGAAAATGAATAAAACATCAAATCTAAATATAAACTATTTAGTATTCAAAGTGATTTCGGAAATACAAAATGAACAAAGTAAAATACAAAATTTAAGTTAGTGATGCAATCAGGCGGAATACATATATAACATAAATAAATTGTATCTTAGTTATTTAGAATTGAGAATGAATACAAAATAAAATATAAATACAAAACTTGATGGTATACAATTATGACGAATACGAAATCAAATCTAAATATAAGCTATTTGGTATACAAAGTTGTATAGTAAATACCAAATAAGCAAAATAAATTAAAAAATTTGTTATACATATGCAATTAGGATGAATACCTAAATAATGAATACATATTTTGATTCTTTAGAATTGAGAATGATAGAAAATTAGGAACTTTTATTGGACAATTGATTCATCAAGTCTCATGGATTCAAGAAGAGTCTTTTCGAAATCATCCATAGAGCGGCGATGGAGATCTAGAACCCGAAAAGGAAATCACTCAAACCTAATAAGTAGAGAAGTTGTGCTCGTTGTGGAGCAGGTCTCGGCCGCACAAGAGGACTGGCTATCTTTCTCTTTATACGCAATATCTTGAAAGGCAAAGAAAAAGATCTACCGTGGCCTTATGTTGGCATGGGATTTGTTGTATGACTCCTCATCAAACATAAGAGAGAGCAATCAAATATTAACGAGATAACAATGGTGGAAATTGTAGAGATGGTGGAGAGATTTGGGATAAAACACTAGAGAAATATTAGAAATGTAGGTCTTTTTTTTTTAACTTTTAATTGATAGTAGAGTCAAACTAGGTAACTGATTTGAGAAAAAAAAGATAGTAAATCAATTATCTTAGGGATAATGCACAAGTACCCCCTCAATCTATGTCCGAAATCTCAGAGACACACTTATACTATATTAAGGTCATATTATCCCTCTGAACTTATTTAATTAATAATTTTCTACCCCTTTTTGGCCTACGTGGCACTATCTTATGGGCCAACGCTGGTTGACTTTTTTTTTTGAAGTTAGTGCCACGTAGATCGAAAAAGGGTAGAAAATTACTTATAAAATAAGTTGAGGGGGTAATAGGACCTTATTATAGTATAAGTGTGTCTCTGAGATTTTGGGCATAGGTTAGGGGGTAATTGTGCATTTTCCCATTATCTTATGATACATTATATTTGTCAAAATAATGACATAATGAAATTTTTGATGATTATTTCATAATGAAGATATTTTAGCTAATCGTGTTAGAAATTTTTACTACTTTACTAATTTTCCCTTTATTTAATACCCTTTCACTTAAACTGTCAGGGTAAAAGATAAACAATATTATTTTTTTTTTTTAAAAAAAAAAAAAAACAAAACAGTTTTTATCATCTTTAAAACTATAACGTGTGCTTTAAATAATATGAAACTTTTGACTTTCAAAATTTGCAACAAAATTGAGGTTTTAAAAACAATTTAATAAATCTAGTTAGTTAGTATAAATATAATTACTTTAAAAATAGTTCTGATGATTTGATATCATTATTATTATTATTATTATTATTATTATTATTATTATTATTATTATTATTATTATTAAAAGGGAAAATATGAACTTTCAAAGAAAACTCATTTAAGTCATCAGTTAAAAGTTTGGCTTATTTATGTTTTTACCATTAAAGAAAATGTTCATTCATGTCATTATTTTTTAACGGGGGTTTTGCAAAATCATTTTGACACGTGGCAAATTATAATTCGACCACGTCATAAATTTTTTAAATAAAAAAAGTCATAATTCGGAAAAAAAATTGAATTATTTTTTTTATTATTATTAAATAAATTAATAACGTGGCTTTACTAATATGGTTTGAACCATCTATTTTGATAGAAATATATTTAATAGAAAAATATCTGAATTGAGCTTTATTAATATGGTTTGAACCATCTTTTTTAATATATTATTATTACAGTGATTTGTTTATTTTTTTAATTCTTAACAAAGGTTAAACAACAAAATTAGTGTTTATAACCACTTTAAAATATAAGGTCCTGTAACTTTTTTTTTTCATTTTCTTTTAAAGATGTTAATCTTTTATTTCAAATACAATCTTTTAAATAATGTTGTTTAAAATTTTATTAAATATTATGAAGGTGTGAGCGATCTACTTTAAAATTTTAAAATACTATCTAATTTAAAGAAAAGACCATTTTTATTTTTAATTTAATTAAAATTTATAATTTTAAGAAAAATATGTTTTCTCCAAGTTCACTATTAATGGGCTTCAATTTTTTTGAGGTCTAAATCTAAAGCTTCATTGATTTTCTTCTTGAGCATTTTGTCCCTTATATAGTGACACCGCTTTGAAAAAATTCAACGTACGTCACTGCTTGTAGAATTATATCAATCATGTCGAAGTAGAGTTAAAGAAAAGATTAAAAGATAGTAAAAAAATTCAGATTGTAATAAAAATAACACGGGGTTTTGTTAAAACTTAAAGAAAGAAGTCAATTTATAAAACTCAAAAAAAAAGAGAAAAGTCAAGATGTTACTAACAACAAAGAGGAGGAATATTTTGTTCATTTGTGAAAAAGTTATTTGGATCAATTAGATGTTTTGTTCTTGCCAAATTATGAAAGTTATTTATTGAAATACTTGGTACCCCAAGTCATGATAGCTTGACATAACTAGAGTAATTACCTTGTTGATATATCATATTACATGATTGAGTCTGGAATATCACACCTTATATTTTGTACCAAACAACACTATCAGAATCTGTCCTAATCATTTGATGTTCCTATAGTCCTATACTCAAAATTCGAAGATGATGGATACACCACCAACATCTAGCACATGTTAATTAAAACATATCATCCAATATTGATTCATATAAAATAAATTATAAAATATTTGCAACATCTCGCAAATTGAAATAATTAGGAAGAAGCTTAGAAGTTGAAATAGTAAGTTTTGGGAAGAATTAAAATCTGAATTTTTTCTTAAGTTAGGAAAAAGTGAAATTTCGGTAAACTTCAAACGGTCATATCTCCTATCTCGGGATGAGACAGAGGTGTTTCTTGATATGGTTGGAAATTCCTTTGAGATATCTTTCCAACGCAGCTGCGTTTGTGCGATTTGAATTCGCATGAGTGAGATATGTCTTTCGCAAGTTGGGCGGTTGGATTAAGGATTGTCCAATCCGGATTTGGGAAGGGCAAAGTTGTCTTTTCCTTACCCAATTCTTTTATCTCATTTTTGGATGATAAATTAGGGTCTAAACTGATTTCATTCAATTCAAGCTTTTAGAAAACAAGTTCTGATTTTGAGAGAGGGGAAAAGAGAAGAGGAAGCAAGAACGTTCAAGATCATCGAAGTTCGGCTTGTGAAAATCGTCGAGGGAGATCCCTAAAAAGGTATGTGAGATTTTTCTGTGTTGGGTTCTTCCACCCACACACAAATTTGATTCATTTCAGCAAGTTAGAGTAGATTGGATGATGAAGATTTATATTTTGATGAATAATTATCGAATTCTTGATTGAATGGGTAGTATCATGTTCTAGTTGATTTGATTCGTGTTTTCAGGCTATTTTACGAATCTAAACTATTGGATATTGAGTATATTAGTGATCCTAAGGGTGTGGGGGAAGATTCATGGAAGACTGTAAGGTTTAGAGTTGAAAATGAGAAGAAAAGTCGAAACGTGCGTCTGTAGGGCCTTGGGGCGCCGCGCCTCCCATAGCCTCACAGGACTGTCTGTCCATAGGGTCTTGGGGCGGCGATCCAGACAGAGCTCCCCAACTTGGCCTTTGAAGTTTGGATCCTGGGCCCCCACACCTCTCAGAGCTCCAAGAACGACAGTTAACCTCATTCATTCCCCATCTTTTCCTACTAGTTTCTAAGTGATATACCCACATTTTATAGTTGATTCCAACGCTCTAATACACGTCTAAACGTTAAGAAATCATCCATAGAATGAGATCATGAACCTTGAATCCACAATCCAATTCAAGGAAAGTTAGGATCCAAGTCTAAGAAGCTAAGAGTTAAGTCTAAAGGTTAAGAAGTATGACAAAGTAAAGTTTCTTAAAGTTCCAAGAGTCTTATTTAAATGTTGTAACTTTGTTTTGATGATCAAGTCTCGAGTTCAAGAAAGTGTAAAAGTTGAAGTCTTTCCTTCAAAGAAGTATAAGGGAACTAAGTATTTCCCTAAAGAGTTTAAGTTCATCTTTTAAAGAAATATAAGGGAACTAAGTATTTCCCTAAGAGTCGTTTCAAAACTCAAGTTTCAAGCTAAGTAAAGAGTAAAGAGTAATAAGTTAAGTTGAAGTTCTTTTCTTCAAAAGTATAGGGAAACTAAGTATCCCCAAAGATATTTTTAAATGTTTTCATATTTAAAAAAGTAAAGAGCCTTCGATCTAGTTTTCAGACAGAAGTAATAGCTTTATAAGTGTTTTGTGCACTAATCTCAAGCCACAGAATCAGTATATTTTAAAAACATATGAGCCAGTATAATTTTGGGAGTAGTATTGAGCACCGATGTGGGGATGCGAGTTAAAGATTAACTCAAGTCTCCATGAAAATCATGTAACCACCATGGATGGAAAAGGGTCATACTTTTTAGATGAATCCTTTTCACAGTTTACTAGTGGATCCATTAGGCAGTTCATGTCCTACATTTTGCCAGGTTTAGGATGGTCCTTGGCATCGTAAGGTAAAACGCGGTATAATCACTATAACTATTAAGTGATGATTGTTGGTTAGAGAAACTCCCACAATAGTAGTTTCATGGTTCCTCAAGAGGTTCTGCTTAGTATGAATGGTGGTAAGGGACTTCATTCATGCATTGGATGAGTAGACTTTGAGAGGAAGCATGATATATTTTATTTATTATTATGATTATAAGTGTACATCATACTATTTTGTATTTTATGTATATTTTAGAGTTAATGGTATCTTTGCATATACACCGTTCAAAATTATGTTTTAAACAGCTTTTCTTTATAGTTCACATGTCTTTAAACTGTTATTTAATGAAATGAGCAGTCATAATGAGTTAGTTATTCATAAGACGAGCAGATCAAAGGTAAGTGTTCTTTCTTACTCCTTTTCAAGTCTATGTTGTTTTAGAATTTCAACTTGCATACTCGTACATTCAATGTACTGATGTCAGTTGGCCTACATCGTATCATGATGCAGATGCAGGTAACGAGGATCGACATCTAGCGCATTGTTGATCCAGTTTGAGCATTGCATTCTGGAGGACATCTTTTATTATTTTCTAGATTAGTTCAATAGAATATTGTGGGATTTGTCCTAACATTCATCTCAGCCAGTTTAGAGGATTCATAGACAATTTGTAGTCCATTAGTCTTTACTTTTTATTCTTATGTTAAACACTTGGTTGCCATTTTTGCGAGTTTGAATGTTTAAACTTTTAAAACATTTTAGATAATATTATTATTCAGCTAAGTTATTTCATTCTTATAAGTATGATATTTGTCTTCTGGTGAGTTAATTAGGTTAGGCCAAGGGTTCACTCGAGGCCAGCAATGGTCCCCGAGTGCTAGTTCCGCCCAGGGTGTAGGCTCGGGACGTGACAATATAAAATTATAAAACTAATTTAATAACGCACAAACCTCATTTTGCTTTCGTTTGTATCGAAAGATATCGACTTAGGGAAATTGGGTAAAAATACGGCACACACTTGCTAGAAAGTTTGGATTTTTTTTATCAGGTTACTTATTTTTTTTATTAGGACACTTTTTTTTATTAGTATATTTAAATAAATGAGTAAATAAATAATCTCAAGACTAATGTAATTGGATAATTTAGAGAAATCTCCACTAGTTTATGAGTTAATTATTTAGACACACGCTAATTTGTAATATTTCAAATTTTACCAGATTTTAAAACATTCCTATACGTTCAAATGTACGTATATTAGGATACACACAACTGTGAGCAATTTGTTCTAGATATATTGTATTCAAGTGGATTTGCATGTATTTGGAATAAATAGGCAACTCTCCCTCGCCTCCCTCCCATCTTTCTCGCCACTCTCCTATTAGTTTGGTATCTCATATACATGTGAATTACACTAGCTACATACACATACATGTATCTAGTGTAATTTGTTTGTATTTGAAATAAATAGACAAATCTCGCTCGCTTCCCTCCTGTTGTTACTCGCCTTTCTCCCTATTTTTGTCTATCCGGTAGTATAAATATGAATCTTGGTGTGTCTAACTTAAAATCAAGTATGAAATTACTACTTAATGGTACAAAATATAATTATTTCAAATTATAGGAAGAAAGTAAATATAGTAGAAATACTTGTGTAATTAGATAGTTCTCTAATTTAACACCTCTTACCGAATACAAAATAAAATAATTAATATTTCATCCCGTAATATTATTATGTCTTATTTTCTATATGCCAAACTAGGAGTGTCTAAAATAAAATCAAACATAGGTAATCCATCCAATCCGCCCAGAATTTTAGGGTTTGGAATCAAGACAATTTGAATTGGGTTCAATCTCAACTCACTCAAGCCTAACCCATTTAATGAGAATCTTCAATTGAGCTCAATTCAATCTCCAATTCAACCCATTTTAGAACTCTTTACTACGATATGTTCCAATATTAAAATTATAAATTATTATATATTTAACATCTTTAAGAATTTATCTATCGATTTATTACATTTTATATAAAAGAATATTGAGCCAAAATTCGATTGTGATTATAATAGTTAAATATCACTATTTTAAAATTATTGAGATTAATTGAATCAAAATGGACGGGTCATGACCGACTCATTTTTAGCACATTGAACCCAACTCATTTGCACCCAAAGTAAACTTAGGCGGGTCAAGACCCAACCCAATTTCTATTTTAACCCATTTGAATATTTTTAATTTTAACTCAACTCACCTGTTTGACACTCTATGCCAAAGGATCGCACAAGTCATTTTCTTTTGGAAAAAGAAGGAGTTCCATAACAAAGTAGGAAAATAAAATATTTATTAGCTGATATTCATTTTTTTTTAAAAAAAACACCTCAACAATTATGTACGTGTGTAACGACCTGTTTAGTCGTTTTGAGCAACAGAATTCATTTCTGGGAAAAACTGGCTGGAACGACGAGTGTCACGACGGACCGTCGTGGCCACGACGGCCCGTCGAGGCCACGACGGCCCGTCGAGGAGGTGTCGTTCCAGGACACTTAGAATTCTTCAAATAGGATATTAAAATCGACTCTCTGTAAATCGTGACGAACCTACAGGACGTGCCGTCACACACACGACGAACCGTCGTGAGTTCCGTTGCAAAACACTTCAACTTTTGAGAATTTGGTGCAAGAAACGAGTTTCTGACCGTCATGACGGAGGCGCAGGACGGACCGTCACAGGGGTGACGGGCCGTCACAGACCACCTGGAATTTGGGAGGTGGCGACGGCCATCGTGACGGACCGTCGCAGGCACGACGGCCCGTCACAGTCTGCGCAATCCCAGGCAGTTTAGGAATTCTCCACACGTTTTAAGGTTTTTTTGACTATTCTTTCCTTAATTATAAAGATTGAGGGTTAACATTTATAAGTCTAATTACTTAGGGGTTAAAAGGGGTAACCTTAAGTTAATTAGTGGGGTTTATTGTCCTTTTTCACACTTAATTATAAGTTAATTAGGGTAAAGAAAGAGGGTTTGAACATAAGAAAGAAAAGAGAAGAACAGAAAGGGATAGAGAATCGATCGAGAGGCTGAGGAGAATAACAAAGCTTGGGAATTTCTTGTTGATTTCAATTCTTCGGTGGAGGTAGGTTATGGTTTTTTACGTATTCGTAGTGAACTCTAATAGTGAATATATGTGTTGATGATATTGTAACCTGTCTATATGCTTATTGTATGCTGCATGAATATGATTATGTGATTTTGATAAAACAAGCATGATGAAAACCATTGAATCCCAAATCTTGAAAGAAACTTTAATCTATGATTTAATGATGATGCCTTGGTATAAAAAGAAGGTTTGATGAATTAAAGTAGGGGATTGATGATGCCTTGGTATAGAGAAGGCTTGATGAATGGATAGAATGATATTAGTGGATCGGAGTGTCACGTTCCGACACATAGTATTAGTTGATCGGAGTGTCCCACGTTCCGACACATAGTATTAGTGGGACGGGTGTCCGAACCGACACGTAGATATAGGGGATCGGAGTGTCACGTACCGACACATATAGGGGATCGGAGTGTCACGTACCGACACATATAGGGGATCGGAGTGTCACGTTCCGACACATATCGGGGATCGGAGTGTCCACGTTCCGACACATATAGGGGATCGGAGTGTCACGTTCCGACACAGATAGGGATCGGAGTGTCACGTTCCGACACATAGTGGTAGGGGATCGGAGTGTCACGTACCGACACAAGAGGAAGAAATAAATGAATCTTGAAAGGTGATAATATACTCAACATAATGAACTTAATTCCCAAATGAGTATGGTATTGAGGCTTGAGCCCTCATGGATGAACTTGATGGTATTTTTGACGATTATAATACTTGTTGTTGCTACATGATGAGTTTATAGTTGATTTTATTATTACTTGATATATATTATCTTCTATCTTGAGTTGGCCAATGATATCTACTCAGTACGTGTGGTTGTACTGACCCCTACTTTATTGTTTTCCTCTTGTTATTTGTGTAATGCAGCAAACGTTCCGTCAACTTCAACTCAGCAGTAAATCAGCCAGTCTTCGTCACACACGGAAATTCCAGGGTGAGCTAATGCGCCTAACTTGGACTGGATCTTCTTCTTCAAGTCTTGATGCCTTGAACTTCCGGCATGGACTAGCTTTTTAGTTATTTTGTTCTTAGTCAGTTTTAGTTTAGCAATTTGAGATAGATGTTCTTGTGATGATGACTTCCAGATTTTGGGGATAATAATAATAATAGTTTTGAATTGTTTATTAATGAGTTTAAGTCTTTCCGCATTTCTTTTGTTGATATTGTATTAAAATGTTAAGGGTTGATTGGTTGGTTCGCTCACATATGGGGTAAGGTGGGTGCCAGTCGCGTCCTCGAATTGGGTCGTGACAAACTTGGTATCAGAGCATGAGGTTCGTTGGTCTCATCACACAAGAACAGGTCTAGTAGAGTCTTAAGGAACGGTAGGGGGACGCCTTTACTTTTCCTTGAGAGGCTATAAGACTTTAGGAAAATTTCACTCTTTCATTCTTTCTTTCGTGCTACTACTTGAGTCCAATTGGTATCTGGGCGATACGAATTGGTATCTGACCATCTTCATTCTATTTCGC
>JAKWIY010003060.1:14777859-14836409 GCA_027704805.1 Solanum corneliomulleri | reverse complement strand
TTCTTTCGTGCTATTACTTGGGTCCAATTGGTATCTAGGTGATACAAATTGGTATCTGACCATCTTCACTCTATTTCGCAGATGGTTAGAACTAGAGCAACGACTGCACCAACACCAACACCGGCAAGACAAGACGCGTCTGAGCCAGCCACTGGGGCTGTAGCTCGAAGAGGAGTAGTGGCAAGAGGTCGTGGGAGGACGTCCTCTAGAGGAAGTGGACAAGCACCTAGCCCATCTGGTACTAGGGCGGTGACTCCTCCACCGGCTGAGGAAGTAGTAAGAGAGGGTGAGAAAGGGGAAGATGATCAAGTGCAGAATGAGGAATTGCCACCCCAACCTACCCCAGCAATGATCAATCAGGTTCTTGCTTATCTTAGCTGGTTATCTGATCAAGGTCAGACACCTCCAGTGTTTTTTGCACCAGCACCTCAGGTTCCGGAAGTACAACAGGCCGTTGTTGAGGCTCCCCGCATGGATGCCTCATTGGAAATAGGCACGTTCCCTCGTCTGACTACAGGGCCTATAATGACAAACGATCAGCATGAACTTTTCAGTAAGTTCTTGAAATTGAAACCTCCTGTCTTCAAAGGTGCTGAATCTGAGGATGCCTACGATTTTCTGGTTGACTGTCATGAGCTACTACACAAGATGGGTATAGTAGAATGATTTGGTGTTGAGTTTGTGACCTATCAGTTTCAAGGGAACGCCAAAATGTGGTGGCGGTCACATGTTGAGTGTCAACCAACAGAGGCACCACCTATGACTTGGGCATCATTCTCTAGCTTGTTTATGGAGAAGTATATACCCCGTACTTTGAGGGATAGGAGGAGAGATGAGTTTCTAAGCCTAGAGCAAGGCAGGATGTCGGTTACTGCATATGAGGCTAGGTTTCGAGCACTATCCAGATATGCCACCCAGCTTTGCTTCAGTCCACGAGAGCAGATTCGCCGTTTTGTGAAGGGGTTGAGGTCAGAGTTGCGGATTTCAGCCTTACAGGTCGCGGCTATAGCGAAATCCTTTCAGGAAGTGGTAGACTTCGTGATAGAGGTGGAGGGAGTTAAGCCAGATGACTTCACCATGGCATCGACATCAAAAAGGTTTCGAAAGGGAGGTGAGTTTAATGGTTCTTACTCCAGAGGACAGGGTTCAGGAGGTTACTCAGTCCGATCAGATCAGTCCTCACTACAGACTGTAGTTGGGGGTCCACCTCAGACCGGTCAACATTTCTCTGAGGTTGGAGGTTATTCCCAGACTTCGTCATTCTCACAGAGACCGATGCTTGAATCCAGAGAATGTTATGGATGTGGGGAGACTGGACACATTAAGAGGTATTGTCCAAGACAGAGTTACAGACCTCCCATAGTCAGAGGTAGAGGTGGTCATGGAAGAGGCCGTCATCCTGGAGGACGTGTTGGTCGAGGTAATGGTGGTCACCAAAACGGCCGGGGTGATGGGAAAACTGGAGATACTACAACACAACATGGTAGGGGCAACAGGCCGACAGGTGATAGGGCCCATTGTTACGCTTTCCCCGGGCGGTCTGAAGCGGAGACATCTGATGCTGTTATCGCAGGTAATATTTTGGTATGTGATTGCATGGCTTCTGTATTATTTGATCCTGGTTCCATATTTTCATATGTATCTTCCTCATTTGCTACTGGTCTTAATTTACCTTGTGAATTTCTTGACGTGCCTATTCGTGTGTCTACTCCGGTGGGTGAGTCTGTGATAGTTGAAAGGGTATATAGGTCTTGTCTGGTGACTTTTGTGGGGAGCAATACTCATGTAGACTTGGTTATCCTTAAAATAGTTGACTTCGATGTAATTCTGGGTATGACTTGGCTTTCTCCAAATTTTGCAATCTTGGATTGTAATGCTAAAACTGTGACATTAGCCAAGCCTGGGACAGATCCGTTAGTGTGGGAGGGCGACTACACTTCCACTCCGGTTCGTATCATCTCCTTTCTTCGTGCTAAGAGAATGGTTAGTAAAGGGTGTTTAGCGTTCTTGGCACACCTCAGGGATGATACTACCAAAGTACCTTCAATTGAGTCGGTTTCGATAGTCCGTGAGTTTCAGGATCTGTTTCCTACAGACCTTCCTGGTATGCCACCGGATAGAGATATTGATTTCTGCATTGATCTTAAACTGGGTACTCGCCCCATTTCCATACCCCCTTATAGAATGGCTCCCGCGGAGTTAAGAGAGTTAAAGGCACAACTTCAAGAGTTGTTAAGCAAAGGCTTTATTAGACCAAGTGCATCTCCTTGGGGTGCTCCTGTTTTGTTTGTGAAGAAGAAAGATAGGAGTTTTCGGATGTGCATAGACTACAGACAACTGAATAAGGTAACATTTAAGAACAAGTATCCTCTTCCTCGCATCGATGATTTGTTCGATCAGTTACAAGGTGCTTGTACCTTCTCAAAAATCGATTTGAGATCTGACTATCATCAATTGAAAATACGGGCAACGGATGTGCCCAAGACTGCTTTTCGGAGCAGGTATGGGCATTACGAGTTCTTAGTAATGTCCTTTGGGCTTACGAATGCCCCTACTGCTTTCATGAGCTTGATGAATGGGATTTTTAAGCCATATCTAGATCTCTTTGTCATTGTATTCATCTATGATATATTGGTATACTCAAAGAACAAGAAGGAACATGAGGAGCACTTGAGAATTGTATTGGAAATGTTGAGGGAGAAAAAGCATTATGCCGAATTCTCCAAGTGTGAGTTTTGGCTAGATGCAGTGTCCTTCTTGGGGCATGTGGTTTCTAAGGATGGGGTGATGGTGGATCCTTCCATGATCGAAGCAGTGAAGAGTTGGGCAACACCCACTAATGTTACAGAGTTGAGGAGCTTTGTTGGTTTAGCTAGCTACTACTGCCGATTTGTCAAGGGGTTCTCTTCTATTGCTTCCCAATTGACAAGCTTGACTAAGGAATGTTCCATTTGTACGTAAGAAGCTTGCGATGAAGATCTTCGAATGCAAGAAAGCTTTCAGAAGCTCAAGACTTTGCTGACTACTGCACCCATCCTTACCTTGCCAGTGGAAGGTAAGAATTTCATTGTCTATTGTGACGCATCCTATTCGGGTTTGGGTGCAGTGCTAATGCAAGAAAAGAATGTAATTGCTTATGCTTCAAGGCAAATAAAGGTGCACGAACGCAATTACCCGACCTATGATTTGGAGTTGGCCACGATAGTATTTGCATTAAAGCAATGGAGGCACTATTTATATGGGGTTAAGTGTGAAGTCTATACGGATCATCGTAGCCTACAGTATGTCTTTACTCAGAAAGATTTGAATTTGAGACAGAGGAGATGGATGGAACTACTGAAGGACTACGATATCACTATTCTTTATCATCCGGTAAAAGCTAATGTTGTGGCAGATGCTTTAAGTAGAAAGGCAGGTAGCATGGGAAGTCTAGCTCACTTGCAAGTTTCTAAACGCCCATTGGCTAGATAAGTTCAGATTCTGGCTAATGACCTTATGAGGTTAGAAGTAAATGAGAAGGGAGGATTTTTGGCTTGTGTGGAGGCAAGATCTTCCTTTCTTGACAAGATTAAGGGAAAGCAGTTTACTTATGAGAAATTGATCCGGATCCGAGATAAAGTGTTGCGAGGAGAGGCTAAAGAAGCAACAATCGATGAGAAAAGTGTGTTGAGGATTAAGGGAAGGGTATGTGTACCCCGTGTTGATGATTTGATCCACACTATTCTTACAGAGGCTCATAGTTCAAGGTATTCTATACATCCTGGTGCAACGAAGATGTATCGTGACGTAAAGCAACACTTTTGGTGGAGTAGAATGAAGCGTGACATTGTTGATTTTATTGCCAAATGTCCAAATTGTCAGCAAGTAAAATATGAACACCAGAGGCCCGGAGGAACACTTCAGAGAATGCCCATTACGGAATGGAAGTGGGAGAGAATTGCAATGGACTTCGTGGTTGGTCTTCCAAAGACAATGGGTAAGTATGACTCCATTTGGGTAATTGTTGATAGGCTAACTAAGTCTGCTCACTTCATTCCGGTCAAGGTGACTTACAATGCAGAGAAGTTAGCCAAACTTTACATCTCGGAAGTTGTTCGATTGCATGGGGTTCCACTCTCTATCATATCAGATAGAGGTACTCAGTTTACTTCTAAGTTTTGGAAAACATTGCATGCGGAGTTGGGTACTAGGTTGGACCTTAGTACTGCGTTCCATCCTCAGACCGATGGTCAGTCTGAGCGAACGATCCAAGTGTTGGAGGATATGCTTCGTGCATGTGTGATAGAATTTGGTGGTCATTGGGATAACTTCTTACCCTTAGCAGAGTTCTCCTACAATAATAGCTATCACTCAAGCATTGGTATGGCCCCATTTGAGGCACTGTATGAGAGGAGATGTAGGTCTCCCATTGGTTGGTTTGATGCATTTGAGGTTAGACCTTGGGGTACTGACCTTTTGAGGGATTCATTAGAGAAGGTGAAATCTATTCAGGAAAAGCTTCTAGCGGCTCAAAGTAGGCAAAAAGAATGTGCAGATCGAAAGGTTAGAGATTTGGAGTTTATGGAGGGTGAGCAAGTCTTGCTGAAGGTTTCGCCCATGAAAGGGGTGATGCGGTTTGGTAAGCGAGGTAAGCTTAGCCCAAGGTATATTGGTCCCTTTGAAGTTCTGAAGCGAGTAGGGGAGGTGGCTTATGAATTAGCCTTGCCTCCAGGGCTGTCTGGAGTGCATCCGCTATTTCATGAGTCTATGTTGAAAAGATACCATGGGGATGGAAACTACATCATTCGTTGGGATTCAGTCCTGCTTGATGAGAATTTGTCTTATGAGGAGGAGCCTGTTGCTATTTTAGATAGAGAAGTCCGCAAGTTGAGGTCAAGTGAGATTGCATCCATCAAGGTTCAATGGAAGAATCGACTAGTTGAAGAGTCCACTTGGGAGAAGGAGGCTGATATGCGAGAAAGATAACCACAACTGTTTACAGATTCAGGTACTCCTTTTCGCCCTTGTTTTTCTTCTTGTGATCGTTCGAGGACGAACGATGGGTAAATTGGTATCTATTGTAACGATCTGTTTAGTCGTTTTGAGCAGCATATTTTATTTTTGGAAAAACTGGCTGAGACGACGGACCCCATGACGGACCGTCATGGGCACGACGGACCGTCAAGGGGGTCTCGTTTCAAAACACTTAGAAATTAGAAATTTGGGTACTGAAATCGACTCTCTGAACTTCACGACGAAATGGCAGGACGGACCGTCACAGGCGTGACGGGCTGTCACAGACCCTTATAAAAATTCAGTCTCTGAACTCTGTGACGGAAGCAGCAGGACGGACCGTCGCAGGCACGACGGGCCGTCACAGGCTGCGTAATCCCAGGCTGGGTCGGATTTCTATTAAATATTTTAAGGGGCGTTTTGGACTATTCCTGCTATAATTATAAATTTAGTGGGCTAATGTTAATAATTTAACTACTTGAGGGTTAAAAGATATAACCTTGAAATAAATAATGGGTTAATTCATCATCTTTTTATACTTAATTATATGCTAATTAGGGTAAAAGAAAGAGGGTTTGAATAAGAAAATAGAAAGAAAAGGAGAGGGAAGAGAATGATCGAGAGAAGAGGGAAACGAAGAGGAAACAAAGCTTTGGAAATTGCTTGCTTGATCACGAATCTTCGATGGAGGTAGTTATTGTTTATGCTATTCGTAGAAAACTCTTAATAGCGAATGATATGTATTGGGTATATTGCAAACCCTTCTATATGCTTATTGTATGCTTGCATGAATGTGATTATATAATTGTGATAAAATAAGCATGATGAGGCTATTGAATCCTAAATCTTGAAAACCCTAATCTACTTTGTTAATGATGATGCCTTGGTATAAAAGAAGCTTGATGAACGAAAGTAGTGATATTAGGGGATCGGGTGTCACGTTCCGACACCAGGATAGTAATAGGGATCGGTGCCACGTTCCGGTACGGATAGTATATGAGGATTGGAGTGTCACGTTCCGACACCAGGATAGTAATGGATCGGGTGCCACGTTCCGGTACCAGGATATAATATGAGGATCGGAGTGTCACGTTCCGACACCAGGATAGTATATGGATCGGGTGCCACGTTCCGGTACCAGGATAGAATGAGGATCGGAGTGCCACGTTCTGGCACCAGGATAGAATATGGATCGGGTGTCACGTTCCGACACCAGGATAGAATGAGGATCGGAGTGCCACGTTCCGGCACCAGGATAGAATATGGATCGGGTGTCACGTTCCGACACCACGATAGTATATGAGGATCAGAGTGTCACGTTCCGATACCTGGATAGTATATGGAGCTGAGTGTCACGTACCGACACGAGAGGAATAAAGATAATGAATCTTGAAAGATGTTAATATATTCAATTTAATGAACCTATTTCCCAAATGAGTATGGTATTGAGGCTTGAGTCCTTATGGGTGTACTTGGCGTTATTTATTAATGATTATAGTACTTGATGTTGCTACAGATTGAGTATTGTAGTTGATTTTCTGATGTTATCTGATATATACTGTTTTCTATTTTTAGTTGGCCGATGATACCTACTCAGTACTTGTGTTTGTACTGACCCCTACTTGTATGTTTCTTTCTTTGTTATTGTGGATTGTAGCAAACGTACCGTCGTCTTCAACTCAACCGCAACTCTAGACAGTCTTCATTACACCGGATTTCAGGGTGAGCTAATGCTTCTAGCTTGGACTGGATCTTCTTCCTCATGTCTTGATGCCTTGAAGTTTCGGCATGGACTAGCTTTTTATTTATTCTAGCTTTCTAGACACTCTTAGATTTAGTAATTTGAGGATAGATGTTCTTGTGATGATGACTTCCAGATTTTGGGGATAGTAATAGATGTTGAGTTTTTAGAAGTTATTGAATTGATTTTCATTAATGAGTTTAAGTCTTCCGCATTGTATTTTGTTCATTATGTTTGAAATGTTGGGTTTTGTATTGGTTGGTTCGCTCAAATAGGAGTGTAAGTGTGGGTGCCACTCACGACACGTTTTGGGTCGTGACAATTAGTGTAGACTTTTATAGCTTTCATCAATAACTCACAAAATTTCCTAGTGCAAACTAGGCAGAAAATTTTGTTTCATGTGCAGATTTCGTCATAGTACATAAATTTGCAGTTCAAAATAAAGAATTCATCCTTTCAAGAAAACAGGTTTTTGAGAATATCATGCGGAAGAACGTCAGTAGCTGAAGTCAAGTCATGAAGTTTCAAGTCTTGAACTCAGATGGCCAGAGCAAAGTTCAGAATCGATGAGCCTACCAAAGAGAATGAAGCGATATCCCACAATTCGAAATGAAGACTTAGCATTATCGGAGTAGATAGGATTTCATATCTTTCCTTCTGCATTTTATTTTTTTTATGTAATAGTTGGAACTACAAACAGGAATCTCGACAAAACCTCACTCGACTACCTAACTCATTAGAACTACGCCTGACTCCTTATCATTAACTTAGGATAGGTAGTTTTTTAAAAGTAAGGACAGAGTCAACCTCTTCTCTATTATAAATTTTTCACATTTTTGGCATAAATATTTCAGTAAAAAATTAGTCACATAGTTCACGTCTTCGCATGAAAACTCTTCGTCTTTCCAAGCAAAGAGGGGCATCTATGAACACCTAATATTTTACAAAAAAAATAAAGATTTAATACCAATTTTTAAAAAAGTTATATTTAAAATAAATAAAAATAAATAATTGTAATTACTTTAATGATAAAAATTGTAAATTTATGGTATTTGTTTTTAATCTTCAATTTTAATTAGTTTAAAAAATAATGTAGTATGTATTAAGAAAAAGAAGAAAAAAAAGAAGAAGAGTCCTAGATATTCAAATTACCTTCGCCTTATCTTTATTAACCTCAAACTCTCAAAAACTAATTTTCCTATTATTGTTATTTAGTAGGATAATTATTTAATTATTTCTCAACCATAATTCTCTCAAAAATATTTTAAATTAAATCCTAATCCCACTCTATTATGTTCCTTTTAATTAGCACCACACTCTCAGCCAAAATTTTATAAAAGACACGTTCAATTGAAAAAAAATATACAGAGAGATATAGAGAACACAGAGACTGAAATTAAAAAACACAAAGAATATTACCAAAAAAGAAAGTACGATACCAAATAGAAAAGAGTGAAAAGTGGGTTTTATCTTAAAAATTGAGTTATAATCTGAGGTTTTTTTCGCGGTTTCGGTCTTGCGACTCTTTAAAATTAATTATCAATTATTAACTTTGGAAATCAGTAGGTCGTGGCAGTTGTTTTTGTGGTATCCATTTTCGCATCGAGGTAATTCTAAATTCTCGAATTATTTAAATGGAATGTTGGATGAAAATTTGTTGCTTATAATAATAATATGAAGTTTTTTTTTCTTGAATAGTATCAATATGTGATGCATGTTGTGATTTTTTTAAAATCTTTTTAGAATTTATGAATATTCAGGAAAACGGAATAAAAAAATGTTTCTTGCTAAAAAATAATATGAAATAAAATATGTATCATACATTTTTGTATTATTATTATTATTATTGTCTACACTTTTAGATGCATATTAAAATTGATTTTGTAATTAAATAGTTAATGTTATTCTGGAGCCTAATTTTTCACTAAAAAAATAAATTTATAGACTTATTAGATTATGATTTAAACTAAAAATTTTAATTGATTAGTAATTTAAAAAACTTATGTGTAAGACGTTTCAATTTTTTAACACATTATTTGAATTAAAAATTATCTTTAAAATAAGTATAAGATGGTTATCTAATTCGAATTATTAAAGTTTATCATTGAGAGAATATATAAATATTATTCAGAGTTATAACTAAAATTAAAAACAATCAGAAAGAGTAATTAAAAAAAATATAATAGTAAAAAAAAAAAACAGGAACCGGGTGTAGAAAAAGAATAAGAAAAAGAAAAGAAAAAAGAATTATATAAAAAAATTAAAACTAAAGTGTAACAACAAGAAAGGTAATAAAAACAGAATATTAAAACAAAAAAAAATATATAAAAAATAATAAATAAGATAAGAAGACAAAACATAAAGCATTAAAAAAAGATTGAAATAATAATTATAATAATAATAAAAAAAGAACAACGTGAACATACAAATAATAATAAAAAATAATACCCAAAAAAAGGCATAACAGAAACACAAAAAACAAAAAAAAGAAAGTAAAAAGAACAATAAATAAATAAAATAGTATACAAAATATACGTAAAATAAAAAAAAAAAACAAAATAATAACAAAAAAAAAAAGTTAACAGAACGTCAGAAAAAATAATTTAAAAATAAAATTTACATAAAAAAAGAACCCAAATAGAACGTACAAAAGAAAATGTCATACAAAATTATTAATTTTTGTTTCTAAAAAATAATCAAAAATCCTATAAAATGTATCTCATATTTTAAATATATTTTAAAAAAAACAATTTTAAAGTCACTCAAACACTAAATTCCTTTTCTAGATAAACTCTAATTCCTATATATTAGCTACCTATAAAAACATTTAAAAAAAAAATACAAATACAAGTAAAAAAAAATAATATAAAAATCATATGAATATTTCAAGTTTAAAATTAATGGACGCACAAAAAAATAAATAAATAACCAATTTCAAATAAATTTAAAATAAATCTAAAGGTAAATAATAATGTCATTATTAAGTTAAATAATTTAATATTCAAAAATTAAGTCAAGTCATACTAAAGTCAATAAAGTAACCGTGCTAGAACTACGGGAATCGAGGGGTGCCTAACACCTTCCCCTCGATCAACAGAATTCCTTACCCGAATTTCTAGTTCGCATACCAATAAAAATAGAGTCAATTTTCTTTTGATTATGAATTTAAATAAGGTGACTTGGAACACCAAAACTCAATTCCAAATGGCGATCTGAATAATAAAATAATTCATTTTCAAAACGTCACTTTAATTGGAAAAACTCTTTTGTTTCAATATAATAAATAAAAATAAAAAATATTGAGAGAAAAAAAGAAGCGTGACAAACATAATAAAAAAATTATCAAAACATCACCGTAATTTATCAAGAAAAAACAAATAAAAATAATTTTCATAATAAACACTCCAATAGAAGAATACTACAATATATAATTAAAAAATATAAATCAAACACTATAAAAATAGGCATAATACATATTGTTGAAGTTGATAAGATTATGAAGGAGTTAGTTATAGTTAGTTAGATTTCCGTTATAGTTAACAGCTTTGTTTAGTTAGTTAATTTTCTGTTAAAGTTCTGTTAATTTAGATATTTTTTTCTTCAATCTTCAGCTGTATAAATATGACTACTACATTTAGTTCATAACACTTTTCTTCTTCTCTTTCAATCTGAGAAATGGTTCTCTCTATCTTCAGCATTATGTTCAGTTGCAGCCACCATTAATGGTGGTTTATCATGATTTTGAGCTTCAACATGGTATCAGAGCCTTCGTTCGATCATTTCTCCTTGTCTTCGTCTCTGTTCGACTTGTGAAGATCTCGAATCTCTCTGTTTGTTTTTCATCTCTGTTCTTCTTGTGAAGATCGAATCTATCAAGATCTATCAAGTTTACCTGTTTTCTTTCTGATTCAAGCTGTTTTCTATTGCCTTCTTACACATTTTCATCCCTTCTTTTGTTAATTGATTTTGTTGCACTACAATGGTAGAAGTGACTAATCTAGAAGTAACTAAGGGAATTGAGATAGGAAGTGTGCTATACCTACATCCATCAGACAATCCAGGTGCACCTCTTGTACCAGTTGTTTTCGATGGAATTGGTTATCGAACCTAGAAAAGAGGCATGATCAGATCCTTATCAGTTAAAAATAAATTGGGGTTCATTAATGGAGATTCTAAGAAACCACTTCCTACAGATCCAAACTACATACAATGGGAGAGGTGTAATAATATGGTTACATCTTGGATTTTAAACTCATTAAGTCGAGATATTGCTGATAGTGTAGCATATATTGATAGTGCTTTGGAATTATGGACTGATTTGGAGGATCGTTATGATCAAACCAATGGTGCCAAGTTATATCAAATTCAGAAAGAAATCAATGATCTCATTCAAGGGGTTATGGATGTCACAGCTTACTACACCAAGATGAAGAAACATTGGGAAGAACTGAGTGGTTTATGCATCAAAACTCACTGCAATTGTACATGTAGCTGTGGAGCAAAGGATATGATGCACAAGGTTGAACAGGATAGACGATTAATTCAGTTTCTTATGGGTCTTAATGAGGTCTATACAACGATTAGAGGGAACATTTTGATAATGAATCAAATGCCATCTGTGGCACAAGCTTTTGCCCTGTTGATATAAGATAAGAAACAAAGAGAGCTTAAGTCAAACAATCAATCTTTTGCTGAAACTAGTTCTCTTGTTGCTACTTCTTCAGGTACTTCAGGCACTTCTGGTTATCCAAAAGGCCAGAATTTCCAAACGAATTATTCATCTACTTCTTCAAATCATAGAGGGAGACCATATTGTGAACACTGCAGGAGACCAGGACATTTTAAAGCAAAATGTTATCAGTTGCATGGATATCCACAGAACAATAATAGATCTCAAAGACCTCAATCTAATGGACAGCAAGGCTATAATAAATTTCAGAGACAACAACAATATGAAAATCCTAGTTCTAATCAGCCATACAGAAACAATAACAAAGGGAAAGGTGTAGCAGCTAATTCTGTAATGTCATGTGAATCTAATGTGGAACAAGGCTGTAATTCTGGGGGTCAAGCCACCAGTCAAGATATTGGCATCTCAAAGGAACAGTATGGACAACTTGCCTACCTGCTTCAACAATTTCAGGCAGAAAATTCAAGTAACATGCAAGCAACAAATCCTGCTGTGAATTTTACAGGTATCATTACATGCACTTCATCTATAGCTTTTGACAAACTGTCATGTGAATGTTATAAGGCTAAAACTGACTTGTGGATCATAGATTCAGGTGCATCATACCATATGACCTTTAACAAACTTCACCTCACCAACATTCTACCTTTACCTGAACCTGTTTTAGTCAGATTACCTAATGGATATAAAGTCAAGGTCACAGAAGTTGGAAATGTGAAAATAACTTCACAGATCACATTGTACAATGTCTTATTCATTCCTTCTTTCAAATACAACTTGATATCAATTAATTCTCTAACTCTACACCTTAAATGTGTTGTTTCTTTCTCTAACACATCTTGTCTGTTACATGCCCCTTCACTGAAGAGGCCTCTGAAATGGTAAAGCTCATGATGGCTTGTATCTTCCTTGCTCAAATTGTTTACAAAAGAGCAAGAATTCCATTTCATCTACCACATGTCTATCACTTCATAAAACTGATAGGTTACATAGTCAATGTATTTCTCATTCATGTTTGCCTCATCAAAATGTTTCTATAATGAATAGTTCATCTAATGACAAGAAACTGTTTCTGTTGGTAGCAATGTTGTCATCCCTGGTGACAGTGCAGACTTGTTGTGACATTATAGACTTGGTCATGTTCCTTTTGTTAAAATGAAGAATACATCCTCCATACCTATGAATTTTTCAAACAAACAACCTTTCATTTGTCCAATCTGCCCAATAGCAAGGCAAACAAGACTACCTTTTCCACAGAACACTAGTAGAAGCACTTCCATTTTTGACTTAGTCCATGTTGATTTATGGGGGCCATATCAAACACCCACACATGACAATTTTAGATTTTTCCTTACTTTGGTAGATGATTTCAGTAGGTCTACTTGGACACATCTGTTAAGTCATAAAAGTAATGCCTTACATGTTATTAAAACATTCACTAATATAGTTGAAAATTAGTTCAAAACTACCATTAAGGTGATTAGATCCGATAATGGACTTAAATTTACCAATGACGAGTCTATCCAATTCTTTCAATCCAAAGGTATTATTCACCAAAAATCCTGTCCATACAAACCTGAACATAATGGTGTGGTAGAAAGAAAACATAAGTATATTCTTGAAACAGCCAAGGCACTTCTTTTCCAGTCCAAACTTCCTACAAAGTACCGGGGAGAGTGCATTTTGACAGCTACTTATATCATTAATAGACTTCCATCTGCACCTTTAAACAACAAATGTCCATATGAAGTTTTGCATGGTTTAAAACCTTTTTACTCACATTTAAGAAGTTTTGGCTACTTCTGTTATCCAACCTTCCCTAAAGTTCAAAGATCAAAATTTGATCCTAGAATTTCTCCACATGTCTTTATGGGATATCCATCTGATATAAAATGATACAAGGTCTTGAGTCTAGCCACTAAAAGATTGTATGTCTCCAGGGATGTTATTTTTCATGAAAACATTTTCCCATTTGCAATGAATAAAGATCCTACTTTCTTTCCTTTTTCTTCTCCTACTCATTATTTTACTGATCAATATGATTGTACTACTTCTAATCCATCCTTTAACTCTAAAGTACAGTGTGATTCTGAGATGTCAAATGACACAAATCCTCCTTCATCTCCTGACTTTTCTAGTCCACAATCTGTTCCCTCAACTTCAACAACACCTTGTCAACCTGATATAGTAACCAGAAAGTCTCACAGAACTCACAAATTGCCCACATACCCGTCAGATTATGTTCACTCTATACCTATTTAACAACCTACAGAAAACCACACATTAACTCCTACCTCATTGACTACATGTTTTTCTTCTAAACACCATATATCTTCTGCAGAATTGGATCCAAAAAGTCAAGTTTTTGCTTTAAATATTACTCATGACTGTGAGCCATCTAGCTATGCAGAAGCTGCTCTTGATCCTGCATGGCAAACAACCATGACTCAGGAATTTGCTGCTTTACATGATAATAATACTTTGTCCCTTAATCCTTTACCTAATGGAAAGAAAGCTATTGGTTGTCGATGGGTGTATAAAATCAAACACAAGGCTGATGGAAGTGCGGAAAGATACAAAGCAAGACTAGTGGTTAGAGGGTACACTCAACATCTTGAGATAGACTATACATAAACTTTTTCCCCAGTTGTTAAGATGACAACTGTCAGAGCCTTGATTGCCATAGCTACAAAGAAACAATGGAATATTTACCAACTTGATGTCAATAATGCTTTCCTCCATGGAGATTTGAATGAGGAAGTTTATATGGATGTACCTCCTGGTCTTGCTGTATCACAAACAGGGCTAGTGTGTAAACTAAACAAGTCCTTATATGGTCTAAAACAAGCGAGCATACAATGGTATGAGAAGCTAACTGCAGCTTTGAGTTCAAGGGGCTATACTCACTCCTTATATGATTATTCATTGTTCTATAGGAAAAGGGGTTCTTCTACTGTGTTTTTAGGTGTTTATGTAGATGATATCATCCTCACAAGAACTGATTCTGAAGAAATTGTTAGTCTCAAAATTTTTCTTCATGATTAGTTCAAGATCAAGGATCTTGGTAGACTGCATTATTTCTTTGGATTGGAAATTTTATATAAAGATGATGGAGTTATCATATCCCAGAGGAAATTTGTTCATGATCTTCTCAAGGAATTCCATTGTGATAATCTAACTTCCATGACTTCACCATTGGATCCTAATGCTAAACATAAAGCTCATGAGGGCAAGTTATTAAGTTATCCTACCTTGTATAGGAAGCTGGTAGAGAAACTGAATTTTCTCACTCACACCAGACTTGATATTGCCTATGGAGTTCAACATTTAAGTCAATACATGCAAGATCCCTGAGAACCTCATCATCAAGCTGCATTTCACATGTTGAGATATCTCAAAAATGATCCTACTGTTAGCATTTTTATGTCATCTTCTGCTGATTTTGAGGTTCAGGCTTTTTGTGACTCAGATTGGGCATCATGCCATGACTCTAGAAAATCTGTTAGTGGTTACATTGTCCTGCTGGGGAATAGTCCAATTAGCTGGAAATCTAAGAAGCAGGAGACCATTTCATTATCCTCTGCAGAAGCTGAGTACAGATCATTGCGAAAGGTGGTTGGAGAACTAGTTTGGTTGCATAGATTGTTCACTGAATTGACTCTTCCTCCTACTGGTCCTTTTCCAGTATATTGTGATAGTCAGCTGCACTGCATATAGACAAAAATCCATTTTTTCATGAGCGAACCAAACACATAGAAGTTGACTGTCATTTTGTGAGGTCCAAACTTCATGAAGGTTTAATTTCATTACATCACATTAGCATAGTTGATCAATTGGCAGGTATACTCACAAAGGCTCTCACAGGAATCAAACATTATGCTATGATGGACAAGTTGGATGTGTTTACTACACCTCCAACTTGAGGGGGGGGTGTTGAAGTTGATAAGATTATAAAGGAGTTAGTTATAGTTAGTTAGCTTTCCGTTATAGTTAACAACTTTGTTTAGTTAGTTAATTTTCTGTAAAAGTTCTGTTAATGTTAGATATTTTTTTCTTCAATCTTCAGCTGTATAAATATGACTACTACATGTAGTTCATAACACTTTTCTTCTTCTCTTTCAATCTGAGAAATGGTTCTCTCTATCTTCAGCATTGTGTTCATTTGCAGCCACCATTAATGGTGGTTTATCATGATTTTGAGCTTCAACACATATATTGGACCCTAAACTTGGCTTCAAATTTTAAGTTTGACCTCCAACTTTCATAGTGCACAAATAGACGCTTTAACTATCCTACCTTTCAATAAATAAACACGTGATTTTTACATTCAAAGAGCATGAAAGACAATCGCTTCAATGTGTATAAATGAGCCACTCAATGACTGCCAACTAGTTAAATACTTTACACATCGATTTTAGATCTAAAAAATTCAAAATTAATTTTAATTTATATTGAAGAATCAAAAATAATTTTAATTTTAATTTACATACAAGAATCAAAACTAATTACTCCTACTGGTTTTTAGAGGTTGGAGCTCATTGTTTGACGGAGCTTAGAGGTTTGTTGATGGTTGACATCTTGATTTAGGTTTTTTGTGGTTATTGGGTCTGTTTTAATAGGGTTTTGGGGGTCATATTGTTGTTGTTTTTATGTTCGGTTTGAGCTGCAGGTTGCAGCAGTGCGGAGACAGCGGATCTGCTGGGTTTGGGGTCGGGTATTTGGTGGTTTTTGCGAGTTGAAAGCTTGTTCGCTTCATGGTTTATTCTCCGGTGTGGAGGAAGAAGGAGAATGGCTGGGTAAAATGAATGGGGATTTTAGGTTCCCGGAGATTGGCCGGAATTCAGGGAGTAGAATTGTCATTTCACCATTTTTTTCGTTGTGGGCCATGAAAATTACTCCTCACGGGCGTTTAATACGTGCATTTCACGATTTTTGTCAGGTTGGACTCGCGTGTTTATTTATTAAAAGGTAGGATAGTTAAAGTGCTTATTTGTGCATTATGAAAGTTGGAGGTCAGAGTTAAAATTTGAAGCCAAGTTTAGGGTTCAATATATGTATTATGCCATAAAAATAAGATAAGAAGGAGTGAATAAAATTGCCAAAAATAAATAAATAAATAGCTTAAGCCAAAAGACCAAAAATCTACTAAAACTATAATATATGTATCAACACTTAAAGAAATTGAATTAGCAGTAGAGTAAAGTAACACAGTAGCCGGAGGTAGAGGTATTCCCATCATATGTCTTTTGGTTCCGGTTGTCGCCGGAATTCGGACCTTTCCGAATCGTGGTAATTTTCTGGTTGTTCTGGTCGAAGCTTCGAGCTATCTAGTTGGATTTGAGTTTCGTTGAGCTGGAAGTTGCCGACAACCTACGAAATGGAAGAAAAATCGTGAATGTAAAGATGGAATCTAGTGGTGTAGTGATAGAGAAAGTGTTTGGGGGTTTGGCTACTCGTTGTTTGCCAGAAAAAAAAAGGGGTGTAGAGGTAGTGAGCTTTGTCGGAGAAGGAGGAGAATATTGAGGGATTGTTTTGTTTCTATTCCAGCAGTTAGTGGAGATGGGATTTTTGATGTTAGGTGGCTCAAAAAATATTCTTTTACCCCATCTGAAAAATTATACTTCTAACCCTAATTTTTATTTCATCCTTAACCTAATAGATAAACTTTTCTTTAAATGGTGAGCTTGTTCAAGGAATGACACACTAATCCAAAAAGCTGACACATTTTGTATTTGGGAACAAACATCGGCTTAATTACTTTATTTTCTTTATTGTTAAACACATTTTTTCTATTTTTATAATTCATTGTTTTTTTATTGCTACAAGATAAGAAGTTGAATGTATAAAGATTGTTTGTTTTCATTTTAAGTGAATGACATTGTTTTTTGTTTGGTAATTCTTTACTATCTTTGAACTTATTTCTCTTGTGAATTTTATTTTGATGTTATAAAAGAATGTTAAATATGTGAATCAAGGTGAATTTATGATCAATATTAAGTTATTACAATAATTGTTTAAGTAACAATTATTATCTGTCAACAACAGCAAATGCCACAAATGTGCTTGTTTCTAAAGTATCTTTAATGGCAATAGTAAATGTTGCTAAATAAAAGTCGCTGAAAGTAATTACTTTTAGTTGCAATAATAAGGGTCTTTACTGGCATCCGACACAAATTTTACTAAATACTTTAGCGTCATGAATCCAATGACATTTAATCAAATGCCCGAAAATATTTTTTGATAATAACTGTTGATGCTAAAAGAAAAATTAAATGTCGCTAAATGTATTTTTTCGTGTAGTGTGATATCATTAAGACTGATACTTTTTGCTTAATTAATACCAGATAATTATCATATACTGTATTGGTATCATTAAGGCATATAATTTTACTTATATGATAATTTAGTATCAATTAAGTGAAATTATTAATTGTAATGATACCAATAAAATATATGATATTGATCTAATATCGGTCAAGCGATATTATCAGCCTTTGTACCAATACAATATATGATCAGTGAAGTGAAATTAATTGAGAGATTTATTGTGTAATTTTTGGTGTGTATGAATATAAAGGGGCATAAGTTTTTAATTATTTTATTTTTATGGGGTATTTGTTTTGTTTTTCCTTTTTTTAAAGGGAAAATTACATATACATATATTTTTTTGAATTTTTATTATTTCCTCTCTTTTCTAAAGATTTCCAAAATTCCTTATTTAATTTTAAATCTAAACTGTCAGATACATAACTCACAACTCAAAAAATTAAAGTTTATCACTTCCCGATTTCACTCCACAACTTTCTCTTCATTTTCTTGGCAGTTAATTTCTTCATTACTTTTGTTTTTTAATATGTTGTTCTTTTAGAATTTGCGTCTGACTAATTGACAGTAACAGGAAAGTGTTTGGTATTATTTGCCCTGAATTTTTTACCATAAATAAATTTTCTTTTAGGAAAAGGATTAGGATTGGATAGTCCTTTTCTGGTAGAAAAAAATATAGGACTATAAAAAGAGGCTTGTTCTTTCTAACTTAATCAGCATTCAAAATGTAGTCTTAAAGACTTTGAGAGTTTTGATTTTGGGGGGGGGGGGAATTATATGTTGGTCACAAGTTTGATACGTTATCACTTGTGTAAACCTCTCATGTATTCCAAGTGATTTGTTTGAAGTTAATTCTCTATATATATTGTACTCTTATATTTATAGTGTATTACTCATCTCTTTTGTGAATGTAGGTCGATTGACCGAACCACGTTAAATCTTTGTATCTTTTGGTATATTTCTCGTATGTCTTCTTATTCATGGTCTTTCAAGGATTGTTTTGCTAGCTTCCGCATAACACATGCTTATTTCGATCCTAACAAGTGGTATAAGAGCTAGATCCAATTGTTCATTAATGGAGCCAAGTTAAAAATTGAGTGTTCATCTTTGTAGGTGTATTTCTAATCGCAGCCTATTTGACTGTAGTGAAGATTTTGTTGGAGAAATTATTTTAGAGAGGTTCTCTGTGTTGAGACAAAGGTTTTGTAAAAGTGATTATGAAGACGAGATACAAACTATTGAAGATTATGTGAAGAATGTGGACAAATTTATTTTATCAGAAATTAGACCAAGGGGGAGATTTGTTGGGCATTATTTGCATGAGTTCCTTACCATAAATAGGTTTTCCTTTCAGGAAAAGGTTTATGATTGACTAGTCCTTTTCTGGTAGTAAAAGATTTAGGACTCTATGAAAAAAGGGTTGTTCTTTATTAATTAATCAACATTCACAATGTAATCTTTACGGTTTTGAGAGTTTTTGTTAGGGGAGAATATGTGGGTCACAAGCATGATACGTTATCACTTGTGTCTCTCCCATGTATTCCAAATGAATTAGTAGAGGTTATTTCGCTATATATTTTGTACTCTCATATTTACAGTGGATTGCTCATCTCCTTTGTGGATATTGGTCGATTGACCGAACCACGTTAAATCTTTGTGTCTTTTGTTATATTTCTCGTTTATCTTCTTACTCGTGGTCTTTCAAGGATTGTTTTGCTAGCTTTCGCATGACACCTTATTATTTCAATCTTAACAAAAACGTGTAGACGAAATTTATGAAATTTTAATTGAATTTTCTATTTTTTTTAAGCGTAACATCTTGATAAATAATGTATGAGCATTGCTGTATGTGGATAATGAGTTATGCATCCAGAATGTGAAAACTTTAGGGATTATTGTAATTAGAAAAAGAGTAGGGATATGATATAATTTACTTCTTACACTATGAGATTTATGTAAGTTATACTTTATAATTTTATGGAAAAGTCTCTTGACGGATTTGATTGAATCAAATTTGTGACAATCGTATTCTTATTCAAACTCTTTTAAAGACACTTTTATTTTCGAAAATGAATTATGCTCCATATTTTTTTCTTCAAAAAATAATAATAATGGCATATCTTTCATTCTCCAACTTTATTAGTTATATAAATTATCTCTCTTAATCTTTTTCGTTTTTATTTATCAAAAATTGATAAAAACTTATTGTACATATTTTATTTGATTACAATTCAAAATAACTTCGTAAATATGTGTTATTAAAATCGGATAGTAATGTATTTATAAATTAATTTAAAATCATTTGAATATATTATGATCATCATTTAATTTAGGGAAGAGTACATGAGCAAACAAGAACATAGAACATACTTCCTTTATTTTAATTTAGGAAAAATTATGTAACTTAGCTAACTTTTACTGTTTAATTATTTATTTGATCTCTTTTCTTTTTTATTCATTTAAATAAAAATGACTTTTTTTTTCTTTTTTCAACAATTTTATTTTTTACCATGGGCGGCTCTATGCATAAGAAAATAAGGCATATGACTTAGGTACCCATATTTCGGGGGCCCAAGTTTTTATTAAAAATAAATTATGTGTTAAAATTTTTTTAAAAAAATTAATTATTTATAATAAAAAGTATAATTTTTTTAAAAAAAATTATTTTATCCACTTTGATATATTTTGTGGAGTACTTTGTGAAAAATGAAAATTAACAATGAAAAGTGTTACAAAATGATTATAAATTATTTTTTATTTCTTTTTAAATTTAGTTTCAAGCATTACTCTAAGCATATTAAAATGTAGTTATACCAAGTCACCAACTTTTTGAGTCCAATTCTATGGTTTTCTAACTCTTATCTTATTTAATATTTATAACTTATTACTTGTATCATTATATTATCAATACATATAATAATTATCTCATTTAAAGATGTTTTTCAATGTTAAGTTGATAAAATCATACCTAAAACTAGTAACTGAAAAATAAATAAGTACTAATAATTTTCATCTTAATACTGTAATTTTTTTTAATAAATACTTATATGAAGTATATTTATATTTTAGACCGCAAATTAAATTTTACTTTAAACCCTCAATTACATTGAGCCGCCCCTATTTTTTTACCATATTTCATTTAAACAATTTTAACATAAACTAAGCTTAATTAACAATCCAAAAAGTAGCTATTTCATGCAGAAAATGATTGTCAGTCATTACAAAATTGGAACCAAAATCGTGACCATGCAAAACACGTAACGATATACTCTTTGTCTTGTCATTTTAGGCTTTGTAAAGTCTACGGAGTAATAATTATTTTTACAGGTTTCGTGCAGCATAGATTAAATTTTGAGGGTAAAAATTCAAATTTTCATGGTAAATTTGAATATATAGTTGTTTTTTTTTAAAAAAAAAGTTACATAAAAAAGTATTCTAACTTATGATAAATAATAGTTTAAAATATTTAAATAGCACATGAATATATTGTGTTTATGGAAAATTTTGTTTAATTCTCAACATTAGATATCTCATAAATTGAGAGTGATATAACTTTTCCGAATTTTTTTCCACTTATCTCGACGTGACAAATCTCAAAGGAAAAACTAATTTATGTAATTATTAGAATTACCCAACTTGATTATGACTCATAAATATCCCATATTGACGTGACATTATCATACTAATTACCAGCATCATTTTTCTTTTTTCCATTCAAATCGAAAAGAGTATCATTGTTCTTAAAAATTTACTCCCATTTTGGACTAGAAATTTGAAAGACACTGTTTTCCATAGTACTTCACTCAAATTTTAAAAGAATATAAGATAAAAATAAAATCTATTTGATATAAAAATCGATTGCTAACTTAGAAATTTTCTTTGATCAAGTAATATTTGAACATGGAAAATGTTTAATATATAGAATTTTGTAGATTTGGAAATTAAATAAGATTATAAATTGGGTATAAGAAATTTGTCATTTTGTTTTTGTGGGAATGCAATGATAAATGTCTACAAAAGAAGCTAATAATGTCTACCAACCTTTGACTATAGAACTATTCTCTATTATATGGTACAAAAAAAATATATCAACATGCTTATTATGTCAACAATAGTGACTGGTTAATTTGTTTTATAGTAGTTGTTTTTGTTTCTTTAATTTCCAATCAAATATCTTTCTCTTATTATGCCAATTCATAAAGTCCAACAAATTTATTATTAGTCATAATATGTTTATTTTTATTTCACTGTGATGTACTAGTCCAAATTAAGTTTATCCATGGTCTAACATTTTTGATATACTTTACACAATTTAACATTTCCAATAGGGTAAAATTTATCTCTATCAGGTGTTTATACCAATTTAATATATGCATCTCATGATTTAAATTTATTGTTCATTATACTTAACCTTAATTAACTAAAATGTTTCTTACTTAGCTTCATTTAATCACATAATAATAAAAATTGCATTATTTTGGTGTAAACACCCGATGGGAGTAAGTTCCAATATGTTATACTAAGGCCTCATTTGTTTGCACTTAATGAACGTCTGAATCTTAATCATTAAGATTTAGCCCATTAAGTACGTTTGATTTTTACGTTTGAATCTAAATTCTCCTTCTTTAACTTGGTATCCGAGCAGTGTACGATTCCTGCTTCCTTTTTTTTTTTGCGTCCCTATGGCTTCATCATCTTCGGCCAACAATCTCCTTGTGGCACTATCGGGAGGATCCAACAACAAAGTTTTCTTACCTCCTCTCAATTTCACACGTACCCAAGATAATTATCTTCTATGGGAAACCAGAATCAGATCTTCTCTTGAGGTATTTAACTGGGAAAAATATCTCGACTCTACCCAAATGCCCACACGCACTGTTGTGTATCTGTCAACCATTAGCTCCACAAATCAAACTCATGTTTCCAATCCAGAATATGAAACTTTGAAATCCCATGACAGGGTTATCCTCCTTTGGATCAAAACAACTATTGATCCGTCCATCCTTGGACATATTATTTGTCCTCGAACGCAGCTGAGGCATGGACTAGCCTTCATCATATTTTTAAACTCAATCCCTTGCTCGAGTGATATTTTGCGTCAACTACAAAAAATGACGAAGGGTAGTCTCTCCATCATGGATTACATCCAACGCAAACGTACAATTTCATATTATCTTGCTATAACCCTTCATTCTGTCACCAATTATGAATTGGTGACTTATATCCTGTATGGACTTGATCATCAACCTTCGAACTCCTCCTGTCACTTGCGAGGAACTTTTTCGTCTTCTCCTACAGGAAGAACAACAGTTTGCTGATGAATCTGCCCATGTCACTCTTTTAGCTAATATTGCCAATCACCAAAGTTTTCAGTCTCGGCTTTCTTATAACTCCAACCCAATAACAAATCAATTCCAACAACGCAGTTCCAAGCGCAATGACAATAAACAAGCATCTAATCGTCCGGTTTGCCAAATATGTGAAAAACTTGGTCATGTGGCAAAAAACTGTTATAATCGGTACAATGACCAATACCCGCCAACTAATACACCTCGACCTCAAGCCAATGTTGCTACCTCATCCTCGACGTTCTTGGACCCCTCTTGGTGTCTTGACTTTGGTGTCACAAATCATGTCACTGCTAATGTTGGTAATCTTTCTATTGCCTCAGACTATTCTAGAAATGACTTGCTTGCTGTTGATAACGGTTCTAAACTTCCTATAACTCACTTTGGTTCTTCTTCCATTCCCTCTCCCTCTCGATCTTTTCAATTAAAAAATGTCTTAATTCCTCAAATTACAACTAATACTGAATGAATCATATCTGTAGGACACTCTTAACAACATTCAGACTCATTTCATAATTTATCAATTAATAAATCATAGCTTCTCTTTTTTAGCGTGCCTTTTTATCTCATAACTAAAAAATTTATTTCTTTCTTTTCTCAATCAAACACCATTCTTTCCCAATAGGTAAGTTTTCATAAATTCTTTCAAGTATTTTTTATTAATAATTTTCTTGTATTGACGTGTATCAAGAACATTGGTTGCAATAATATTTTTGATGCATTGTTGTTTATCAAGGTTTTGAATGAAAAAATAGTACTCCAAATCATGATTATTAAAACTTTTAAAACTTTTTTTTAATCAAAAGTGATATATTTTTTATTAAATGAAAATTTTATAATATTATTAATATAATGTTCAATTTCACTTTCACATTCAGATATTGAAAACAAACAATATTAATTATTTAGTGTTTAGATTTAGAGATCACATCTTAATATTCAGATGTATATTCAGATCAAAACACTCATATTTTTATGCAAATCTTAATATTCAGATGTAGACCTATTAATCTTAATGAAAACAAATGTGGCCTATGTCAGAAGCAGTGGCGGATCTAGGAATTTAAGGTTGTGGGTGCTCTAAAGTGAAAATATAAAAAATATGTGTTAACAGTGAGATTCTAACCTTGGTACAACAACACTAAAAAAGCCTTAAGTACCCATCCAGGAGCCATTGGGCCAACTAAATCATTTATTAATTGGATGCTCTATGTTAATTTTATACAAATACCTATCAATTTCTACATCGATATATATATTCCGTAATGAAGTTAATGGGTGCTCGAGCCCCCGGCGAACACCATGTGGGTCCGCCTCTGGTCAGAAGTAGGATATCCTCTACTTATAAATTTTAATTTTTGATTTATAATTGGCCGACTACATTGTACATTATGTAAAATTATTCTCTTCTAATAATTCAATGCTTTAAACACGCATTGAAAAATATTATAGTAGTCAATAAGGATTGTGGTGGAGTAGTAAGTACTATTTTAACTTTAACCAACTAAATATTAGGTTTGAGTCTTCCTGGTACGAAATCACATTTGCTATCGAGTGTTTTACCATTAATGTGAGACTTCCCGACACGAGTTTAAATTTAGTCAGACTCTACTAAATATCATACCTTTTATGAAAAATAAAAAAAATTATTATGATAATTAAGTTTTTGTCTTGATTATGAAATTTGAAAAAATAAAAATGGACAATACTTTAATAATTTTAGTATGATTTACCAGTAAAATTAGAGTAAAAGTGGATAGGAGTGTACTTTTCAACCACAATTAGATGACAAATCAAATCATCAATCTGACCTACTTTCTCATAACAAGTTCTTTTTCTACGTCATAATCATATTTAATCAATCAAAATTTATATGACACTTTTATTTTTTATGAATTAAATAATATAAGTTTGATTAAAATTTACGCATTAAATTTTTAAATTTTTAATTTAAAATTTATATATTTATAAATCACATGAAAAATAATATAAATTAAAAGAAATTACAATCTAAAATATTTAAAATAACATATAAAAATATTAATATTAATTTGAATTTTCAAAATTTGAAAAATTGTCGCGCAGCGGAAGATGAAGTTGTAACGACCTGTTTAGTCGTTTCGAGCAGTAGAATTACTTTTGATAATAACTGACTGTGTCGACGGATCACATGACAGACCTTCATGGTCACGACGGACCGTCGATGATCTCCGTTCCAAAACACTTAAACTCTGAAATTTGGGTACGGGGATCAACTCTCTGAACTTCGCGATGAAATTGCAGCACGGACCGTCGTAGATACGACGGGCCGTCACAAACCTTTTTACTGAATTTGAGTCTCTGAACTCTGTGACGACCCTGCAGGGCGGACCGTCACAGGCACGACGGGCCGTCACGAGTTGCGTAACCTCGACTGGGTCGGATTTCTGCTAAAAGTTTTTAAGGGGTGTTTTGGACTATTCATGCTTATAATTAGGAAATTAGTGGGGTAAGTTTAATAATTTAATTACTTGGGAGTTAAAGGAGATAACCTTGAAATAAATAGTGGGTTACTTTTATCATCTTTTATACTTAATTATATGATAATTAGGGTAAAATAAAAAGAGTTGGAAGAAGGAAAAATAAAAAGAACGAACGAGAGGGAGAGAACGAAGGAGAAAACAAAAGGCATTGGGGAAATAGCTTGCTTGATCACGATTTTTCGGTTGAGGTAGGTTATGGTTTATGCTATTTCATAGTAAACTCTAAATAACGATTGATATGTATTGGATGGTATTGTAAAGTCCTCTATATGCTTAATTGTGTGGTTGTATGTTGTGATTATGTACTTGTGATGGATTATAATGATGAGACTGTTGAATCCTAAACCTTAAATCCTCTCTATTAAGATGATGTATTGACATAAAAGAGGCTTGATGAACTAAAGCAATGAGGTAAATGGATCGGGTGTCACGAACCGACACGTAGTATTAGGGGATCGGGTGTCACGAACCGACACATAGTATTAGGGGATCGGGTGTCACGAACCGACACGTAGTATTAGGTGATCGGGTGTCACGAACCGACACATAGTATTAGGGGATCGGAGTGTCACGTTCTGACACGTAGTAGTAGGGGATCGGAGTGTCACGTTTCGACACAAGAAGAATAAAGAGAATGAATCTGAATTATGTTAATTTACTCAATTCAAAGAACCTAATTCCCAAATGAGTATGGTGTGGAGGCTTGAGTCCTCATAGACGTGCTTGGTGTTGTTGCCAATGGTTCTTGTACTTGTTGCTGTCACCTGTTGAGTATTGTAGTTAATTTTATTTTATTATTCGATATATATTGCTTTCTATTTTGAGTTGACCGATGATACCTACTCAGTACGTGTTCCTTGTACTGACCCCTACTTGTATTTTTCTCTTTGTTATTTCTGGAGTGCAGCAAACGTACCATCGACTTCGACTCGTCCGCAACTCTAGCCAGTCTTCAGCATATCAGATTTTAGGGTGAGCTATTACTCCTAGCTCGGACTGGATTCTTTCCTTCACGTCTTGATGTCTTGAAGTTCGGACATGGACAATCTCTTTACTTATTTTAGTTTCTTAAATACTCTTAGAATTAGAAATTTGAGGATAGATGTTCTTGGTGTGATGACTTCCAGATTTTGGGAATAATAGTTGATAAACTTTAGAAGCTTATTTATTGGTTATATTAATAAGATTTTGAGTCTTCCGCATTATATTTTGTTCATTATGTTTGAAATATTGGTAAATCTTGGGGTTTAGATTTGTTGGTTCACTCACATAGGAGGATAAGTGTGGGTGCCACTCGCGGCTCGTTTTGGGTCATGACAAACTTGGTATCAGAGCATTAGGTTCGTTGGTCTCATCACACAAGAACGAGTCTAGTAGAGTCTTGAGGAACGGTAGGGGGACGCCTTTACTTTTCTTTGAGAGGCTATAGGACTTTAGGAAAATTCCATTCTTTCTTTCTTTCGTGCTATTACTTGGATCCAATTGGTATCTAGGTGATACAAATTGGTATCTGACATCCTCACTCTATTTCGCAGATGGTTAGAACTAGAGCAACAACTGTGCCAACACCAACACCGGCAAGACAGGATGTGTCTGAGCCAGCCACTGGGGTTGTAGCTCGAAGAGGAGCAGTGGAAAGAGGCCGTGGTAGAGGTCGCGGGAGGACGTCCTCTAGAGGTAGAGGAGAAACACCTGGTCCAGCTAGTACTAGGGCGGTGACTCCTCCACCGACTGATGAGGTAGTAAGAGAGGGTGAGGAAGGGGAAAATGAGCAAGTGGAAGATGTGGAATTACCACCCCAACCTACCCCAGAGATGATTAACCAGGTTCTTGCTTATCTTAGCGGGTTATCTGATCAGGGCCAGACACCTCCGGTGTTTTCTGCACCAGCACCTCAGGTTCCGGGAGTACCACATACAGCTGTTGTGGCTCCCCGCATGGATGCCTCATTGGAAGTAGGCACGTTTCCTCGATTGACTACAGGGCCTATAATGACGAGTGATCAGCATGAACTTTTCACTAAATTCTTGAAGTTGAAACCTCCAGTCTTCAAGGGTGCTGAATCTGAGGATGCCTACGATTTTCTGGTTGATTGTCATGAACGGCTACATAAGATGGGCATAGTAGAACGATTTGGCGTTGAGTTTGTGACCTATCAGTTTCAGGGGGACGCCAAAATGTGGTGGCGGTCATATGTTGAGTGTCAACCAGCACAGGCACCACCTATGACTTGGGCATCATTCTCTAGCTTATTTATGGAGAAGTATATACCCCGGACATTCAGGGATAGGAGGAGAGATGAGTTCCTGAGCCTAGACCAAGGCAGGATGTCGGTTACTACTTATGAGGCTAAGTTTCGTGCACTATCTAGGTATGCTACCCAGCTTTGCTTCAGTCCACAAGAGCGGATTTGTCATTTTGTGAAGGGATTGAGGTCAGATTTGCAGATTCCAGCCTTACAGGTAGCTGCTGCAGCAAAATCCTTTCAGGAAGTGGTAGATTTCGTGATAGAGGTGGAGGAGGTGAAGCCAGACGACTTCACCAAGGCGTCGACATCTAAGAAGTTTCGTAAGGGAGGTGAGTTTAGTGGTTCTTACTCCAGAGGGCAGAGTTCAGGAGGTTACCCAGCCCGACCTATTCAGTCTTCACTGCAGGCTGTAGCTGGGGGTCCATCGTAGACCAGCCAGCATTTCTCTGAGTTTGGAGGTTATCCCCAGACTTCGTCGTTCTCACAAAGACCTATGCTTGACCTCATAGAGTGTTATGGATGTGGGGAGACTGGACATATTAGGAGATATTGTCCAAAACAGAGTTACAGACCCCCAATGGTCAGAGGTAGAGGTGGTCATGGAAGAGGCCGCCATTTTGGAGGACGTGGTGGCCAAGGTAATGGTGGTCACCAAATCACCGGGGTGGCGGGCAAGTTGGAACTACTGTAGCGCAATATGGTAGGGGCAACGGGCAGACAGTGTAGGGCCCATTGTTATGCTCCCCGGAAGGTCTGAAGCGGAGACATCTGATGCTGTTATCACAGGTAATCTTCTGGTTTGTGATTGCATGGCTTCTGTTATTTGATCCTGGATCCACATTTTCATATGTATCTTCCTCATTTGCTACTGGTCTTGATTTATATTGTGATTGCTTGACATGCCTATTCGTGTCTCTACTCCTGTGGGTGAGTCTGTGATAGTTGAAAAGGTGTATAGGTCTTGTCTTGTGACTTTTGTGGGGAGCAATACTCATGTAGACTTGATTATTCTAGAGATGGTTGATTTCGATTGTAATTCTGGGTCTGACTGGCTTTCTCCAAATTTTGCAAACTTATTGTAATGCTAAAACTGTGACATTGGCCAAGCCTGGGACAGATCCGCTAGTGTGGGAGGGTGACTACACTTCCACTCCAGTTCGTATCATCTCCTTTTTTCGTGCCAAGATAATGGTTAGTAAGGGTTGCTTAGCTTTCTTGGCACATCTCAGGGACGATACTTCCCAAGTACCTTCGATTGAGTTTGTTCCGATAGTCCGTGAGTTTCTGGATGTGTTTCCTGCAGACCTTCCTGGTATGCCACCGGATAGGGATATTGATTTTTGCATTGATCTGGAGCCGGGGACTCGCCCTATTTCCATACCCCCTTATAGAATGGCTCCAGCTGAGTTAAGGGAATTAAAGGCCCAACTTCAGGAGTTGTTAGGCAAAGGCTTTATTAGACAAAGTGCATCCCCTTGGGGTGCTCCTGTTTTATTTGTGAAGAAGAAGGATGGAAGTTTTCGGATGTGCATAGACTACAGGCAACTGAATAAGGTGACTATTAAGAACAAGTATCCTCTTCCTCGCATTGATGATTTGTTCGATCAGTTACAAGGTGCTTGTACCTTCTCGAAAATCGATTTGAGATCTGGCTATCATCAATTGAAAATACGAGCAACGGATGTGCCAAAGACTGCTTTTCGAACCAGGTATGGGCATTATGAATTCTTAGTAATGTCTTTTGGGCTTACGAATGCCCCCGCTGCCTTCATGAGCCTGATGAACGGGATTTTTAAGCCATATCTGGATCTCTTTGTCATCGTGTAAATTGATAATATACCGATATACTCAAAGAGCAGGAAAGAACATGAGGAACATTTGAGAATTGTATTGGAAGTATTGAGGGAGAAAAGGCTTTATGTCAAATTCTCCAAGTGTGAGTTTTGACTAGATTCAGTGTCCTTCTTGGGGCACGTGGTTTCTAAGGAGGGAGTGATGGTGGATCCTTCTAAGATCGAAGCAGTGAAGAGTTGGGTAAGACCTACTAATGTTACAGAGGTAAGGAGCTTTGTTGGTCTAGCTAGCTACTACCGTAGATTTGTCAAGGGATTTTCTTCGGTTGCTTCCCAACTGACAAATTTGACTAAGCAGAGTGTTCCATTTGTATGGTCGGACGAATGTGAAGGAAGCTTTCAGAAGCTCAAGACCTTGTTGACTACTGCACCAATTCTTACCTTGCCAGTGGAAGGTAAGAATTTCATTGTTTATTGTGATGCATCTTATTCTGAGTTGGGTGCAGTGCTAATGCAAGAGAGGAATGTAATTGCTTATGCTTCAAGGCAATTAAAAGTGCATGAACGTAACTATCCGACCCATGATTTGGAGTTAGCTGCAGTAGTGTTTGCATTAAAGCAATGGAGACATTATCTATATGGGGTTAAGTGTGAAGTCTATACAGATCATCGTAGTTTACAGTACGTCTTTACTCAGAAAGACTTGAATTTGAGGCAGAGGAGGTGGATGGAACTACTGAAGGACTATGACATCACTATTTTGTATCACTAAGGAAAAGCTAATGTTGTGGCAGATGCTTTAAGTAGAAAAGCAGGGAGCATGGGAAGTCTAGCTCACTTACAGGTTTCTAGACGACCATTGGCTAGGGAGGTTCAGACTCTGGCAAATGACTTCATGAGACTGGAAGTACTAGAGAAGGGAGGATTTTTGGCCTGTGTGGAGGCAAGATCTTCCTTTCTTGACAAGATTAAGGGAAAACAGTTTATTGATGAGAAGCTGAGCCGAATTCGAGATATGGTACTACGAGGAGAGGCTAAAGAGGCAATTATTGATGAGGAAGGCATTTTGAGAATTAAGGGAAGGGTATGTGTGCCCCGTGTTGATGATCTGATTCACACCATTCTTACAGAGGCTCATAGTTCAAGGTATTCTATACATCCTGGTGCAACCAAGATGTATCGTGACCTAAAGCAACTTTTTAGTGGAGTAGGATGAAGCGCGACATCGTTGATTTTGTTGCCCCATGCCTGAATTGTCAGCAGGTAAAGTATGAACACCAGAGGCCTGGGGGGACACTTCAGAGAATGCCCATTCCTGAATGGATATGGGGAAGAATTGCAATGGATTTTGTGGTTGGTCTTCCAAAGACATTGGGTAAGTTTGATTCTATTTAAGTAATTGTTGACAGATTAACTAAGTCTACTCACTTCATTCCGGTTAAGGTGACTTACAATGCGGAGAGGTTAGCCAAACTCTATATCTCAGAAATTTTTCGATTGCATGGAGTTCCACTTTCCATCATATAAGATAGAGGTACGCAATTTACTTCTAAGTTTTGGAGAACATTGCATGCTGAATTAGGTACTAGGTTGGATCTTAGTACTGCGTTTCACCCTCAGACCGATGGTCAGTCTGAGCGAACGATTCAGGTTTTGGAGGATATGCTTCGTGCATGTGTGATAGAATTTGGTGGTCATTGGGATAATTTCTTACCCTTAGCAGAATTCTCATACAATAATAGCTATCACTCAAGTGTTGATATGGCCCCATTTGAAGCACTGTATGGGAGGAGATGTAGGTCTCCCATTGGTTGGTTTGATGCATTTGAGGTAAGACCATGGTGTACCGATCTCTTGAGGGAATCATTAGAGAAAGTGAAATTCATTCAAGAAAAGCTTTTAGCGGCTCAAAGTAGGTAGAAGGAATATGCATATCGAAAGGTTAGAGACTTGGAGTTCATGGAGGGTGAACAAGTCTTGTTGAAGGTTTCACCCATGAAAGGGGTGATGCGGTTTGGTAAGCGAGGTAAGCTTAGTCCGAGGTATATTGGTCCATTTGAAGTTCTGAAACACGTGGGGGAGGTAGCTTATGAATTAGCCTTGCCCCCAGGACTGTCAGGAGTGCACCCGGTATTTCATGTGTCGATGCTGAAAAGATATCATGGGATGGAAACTACATTATCTATTATTCGTTGGGATTCAGTTCTTCTTGATGAGAATTTTGTCTTATGAGGAGAGCCTGTTGCTATTCTAGATAGAGAAATCCGCAAGTTGAGATCAAGGGAGATTACATCCATCACGGTTCAATGGAAGAATCGGCCAGTTGAAGAGTCCACTTGGGAGAAGGAGGCTGATATGCAAGAATGATACCCACACCTTTTTACAGATTCAGGTACTCTTTCTCGCCCTTGTTTTTCTTCTTGTGATCGTTCGAGGACGAACGATGGGTAAATTGGTATTTATTGTAACGACCTGTTTAGTCGTTTCGAGCAGTAGAATTACTTTTGATAATAACTGACTGTGTCGACGGATCACACGACGGACCGTCATGGTCACGACGGACCGTCGAGGATCTCCGTTCCAAAACACTTGAACTCTGAAATTTGGGTACAGGGATCAACTCTCTGAACTTCGCGACGAAATTTCAGCACGGACCGTCGTAGATACGACGGGCCGTCACAAACCTTTTTACTGAATTTGAGTCTCTGAACTCTGTGACGACTTGCAGGACGGACCGTCGAGGCAGACGACGGGCCGTCACGAGTTGCGTAACCTCGACTGGGTCGGATTTCTGCTAAAAGTTTTAAGGAGTGTTTTGGACTTTCTATTCATGCTTAAATTGGAAATTAGTGGGGTAAGTTTAATAATTTAATTACTTGGGGTTAAAGGAGATAACCTTAAATAAATAGTGGGTTACTTTTATCATCTTTTATACTTAATTATATATGATTTAGGGTAAAAGAAAAGAGTTTGAAGAAGGAAAAATAAAAAGAACGAAGAGAGGGAGAGAACGAAGGAGAAAACAAAGGCATTGGGGAAATAGCTTGCTTGATCACGATTCTTCGGTGGAGGTAGGTTATGGTTTATGATATTTCATAGTAAACTCTAAATAGCGATTGATATGTATTGGGTGGTATTGTAAAGTCCTCTATATGCTTAATTGTGTGGTTGTATGTTGTGATTATGTACTTGTGATGGATTATAATGATGAGACTGTTGAATCCTAAACCTTAAATCCTCTCTATTAAGATGATGTATTGACATAAAAGAGGCTTGATGAACTAAAGCAATGAGGTAAATGGATCGGGTGTCACGAATCGACACGTAGTATTAGGGGATCGGGTGTCACGAACCGATACGTAGCATTAGGGGATCGGGTGTCACGAATCGACACGTAGTATTAGGGGATCGGATGTCACGAACCGACATGTAGTATTAGGGTATCGGGTGTCACGAACCGACACGTAGTATTAGGGGATCGAAGTGTCACGTTCCGACACGTAGTAGTAGGGGATCGGAGTGTCACGTTCCAACACAAGAAGAATAAAGAGAATGAATCTGAATTATGTTAATTTACTCAATTCAAAGAACCTAATTTCCAAATGAGTATGGTGTGGAGGCTTGAGTCCTCATAGACGTGCTTGATGTTGTTTCCAATGGTTCTTGTGCTTGTTGTTGTCACCTGTTGAGTATTGTAGTTGATTTTATATTATTATTCGATATATATTGCTTTCTATTTTGAGTTGGCCGATGATACCTACTCAGTACGTGTTCCTTGTACTGACCCCTACTTGTATTTTTCTCTTTGTTATTTGTGGAGTGCAGCAAACGTACCATCGACTTCGACTCATCCGTAACTCTAGCCAGTCTTCAGCATATCAGATTTCAGGGTGAGCTATTACTCCTAGCTCGGACTGGATTCTTTCCTTCACGTCTTGATGTCTTAAAGTTCGGACATGGACCATCTCTTTACTTATTTTAGTTTCTTAAATACTCTTAGAATTAGAAATTTGAGGATAGATGTTCTTGGTGTGATGACTTCCAGATTTTGGGAATAATAGTTGATAAACTTTAGAAGCTTATTTATTGGTTATATTAATAAGATTTTGAGTCTTCCGCATTATATTTTGTTCATTATGGTTGAAATATTGGTAAATGCTGGGGTTTAGATTTGTTGGTTCGCTCACACAGGAGGATAAGTGTGGGTGCCACTCGCGGCTCGTTTTGGGTCGTGACAGAAGTACCAAATGCGCAATGCTACAAACTTTTGTTTGACTTTAATGTCACTTACCTTATGATTTACCAATTGGCTTCGTCCGATGGCCAAAAGAATATTTGATAAAACACGAAGTTGGTATAAGTTCATTCATGTTTCTTAGCCAATAGAGGAGGATTTAGGAGTTTGATTAAATTCGTTTGAAAATATTTGGAAAAAAATATAGTATGTGAGATTTGAATTTGGAATTCAAAAATTATAATGTTCAGTTTTAACTTCTTATTTATATGACTCATTCAATATTACATAACAATTTAACTTTAAATGTCTATATTATCTCTAATAAAATGATTTATAGTCATACAAATTTTTATTATTCATTTTCACCACAAGTTTTAAAAGTCTTCATTTCTTTTTTAAATTCCTTTTCGAGTCAAAAAAATCCACATAAAATACGACAGAATGAGGCCTCATTGTTTGTACTTAATGAGACTCTGAATCTTAATTATTCAGATTCCCCTCATTAAATGTATTTGTTTTAAAGACTGAATTTTCATTATTTAGATTCAACTCTTTCAGCTTGTTTGTTTTATTTCCTTATAAGTCTTAATGGATCTGAATAGATCTGGATGGATCAGTTCTGTAATACAATCTTAACACTATTCAGATTCAAAAATAAGAGTTCTATATTAATTCAACTTTATCACAACAAGTCATAAAAGTCACATTGTTTTTTATTTAATTAATGTTAATTACATGGTTATGGTTGTCATTTCTTTTATTCTTATTAGTTTAATAAACACCTTTTACTTACATAAATTAATACATACATTTGAATCGATAAGCATTCTCATGAAATATTATTTAGCACGGCTCTAAAAAAAAGAATGTATGAATTATTTGATCGATAACAATAACAAATATCTATTATAAAATAAAATATTTTCATAAATAAAGTATTACTACACTATATAAACTATTTTAAATTACATTATATTAGATTGTTAAAGTTTTAAGTGTAAAGAATAGCTATATCAATGAAAATATTCAAAATATTACTTATAATAAAAATAATTTCTAAAATGAGGTGTTTATAGTAATTTATTAGTATAACGTTTAATTTCATATGCATATTTAACTATTGAAAACAAATAGTCTTAATTATTTAATTTTCAGATTTATGAACAATATCTTAATAATTAAATATGTATTTAAATTTATACATTTAAATCTTAATGTATATTTTAATATTTAAATGTCTATTTATATTAAAAATTTCAAACATATTAATTTTAATAGAAACAAATGATATTGGAGTATATCGTTTTGGACACTTCGACCAATGAAACCTTTATGAATACTTCTGCTCGATCCTCATCACCACGTTATCATATGACTTCTTTCTAGTGCCACAAGTCCACTCTACATGTAACCACGTGTATAACTTATTTTTTCCCAATAAATTTATATTATAAATAAATATTTTAATTTAGTCGTCTTTTTGAAAAAATAAAGAGAGTTTTATTGGTTTTGCATTATATTTTTGACATATTATCTCATATGGTCACTCAACTATAAATAATTTTCTTAGAAAGTTACGTTACTATATATATTTGTTATGATTTGAAAGTAGAAGTGATGACACTATTCTATTTCTATCAAAACAAGTCAGTCTGAATCTAACGAAACGAAAGACATACTGAAGATAAAACAAGAATATGATAAAAGCGGAAAAACATATTTATTTTATTAACACTTCAAAATCTGATTGTCATATGAAAGCCACTAATTATACATAAGGGCAAAGTCAATAAATAAGTACAAGTCTCAAATCTTTGTTTCTGTAATAGAACAAAATATAAAAGAAGAACTAGAGGGTCTGCCGAGATGACAAATAACTATCTCTCAACGGTTCTTTGACAAACCTCAGAGATGGGAGAGAAAGAGCAATTACATGATACCGGGCTCGAATTCTACACAAGTGTACAAGCAAGGTGTGAGTACCAACACAGTACCCAACAAGCAATCTACTACTAAGGATAATTTTTAAAATTATGATTTTTTTATTTAAAAAATTGATGACGTGGTCGAATTACAATTTGCCACGTGTCAAAAATGGTTTTGCAAAATCACTGTTAAAAAATAATGGCATAAATGAGCCTTTTCTTGAACGATAATGGCATAGATGAACCAAACTTTTAACGGATGACATATATGAGACTTTTCTGAAAGTTCGATGGCATATTTGAGCTTTTTCCCCCTTTTCAATGCATTTTTTACTAAAAAATTTTCAGTTTTCTTCACACAAGTATACTCTTTGTCACTATGATATTCATTCATTCCCTTGGACCTTAATATGAAATCACCGGTCCTTATTTAGAACCCTCGAATACACTTCTTAACTTAATACAGTAATATCGTATTAATAATTCACTACTAAGATCTTTCTTATACGCGTTGCTTAATCCCAAACATCAGTGGTAACCTAGTTGGTTTCTCAAATGTGAATGTGTCATGTGATACAACTGGTAACTCATAAGTAGTTAGTATTCTCACTTGACAATTGATATATCTATTTTAATATACAACTAGTAACATGCCGTGAAAACCCATTAGATACACCACTAGAACACCTCATACCTAGTGAAAAGATCGTACCCAGATAGCCCACCCATTTTAATCCATTAAGTAGTTGCAAAATATTATGAAATTTGTTTGGTCTCTAACCCAAAGTGATATGCCTTCTTTTGTTGATTAGGCCGATAACAAAGGTAACACACTCCATAACTTTAACCAAGTAAGCATCAATACTATTGTATAATTCGTATCATGACCTTCTTTGATATACACACAATCGATAAAGCGAGAGTAGAAATTCTAGCCTCCATTGAAGCAACATTGTTCTCATAATTTTTTGAGCTGCCCATTCATGTTGTGATAACTTTAATAATTGCAGTTTCCAAAATTACATGTCCATTATATAACCATTCCTTTAATTATTTTACTTCCAATTGTTAAACAACTCTAATTATCGTATATACCAAATAAGTAATAATATTTTACTATGCTAACTAACCTTACACAACCCCTTCAAAATTTTGAACATTCTAAATCTAGCCAGGCATCTTTTCAAAAATTTAATTACTTTCACCTTGATAGGAGATCTAACATTCAAACCATACACTACATCAACTACTTACAGGAGAAACCATGCACGATTCATCACTATAAGTGAAAGTGAATAGAGTGCAGCGATAAGAATCAAAGTCGGACAAAGTACGAATGATAGAGATCTAAGAAGTGAAGATTTATTCTAAAAATCAAGATAAGTACAGACGTCTCTGTACAGATCCTCGAGACTATACTTATACTCAACTTGTATACACGTGAGGTCTTTGAACCTAGAACTTTGATACCATTTTGTCACGACCCAAAAATGGACGTGATGACACTCGTCTTATACCATCAAGACAAGTCAGTCTAAAACTCAGCTAATGTAGTGAATGCGGACGAAAAACGTGAATAAATGTCTAAGACTATGAAATACCACGGAAAACAAGGTCATCATAATTAAACCCCCAAAACATGGTTGTCACGTGTACAAGCCTCTAAAGTATTACAACTAAATCAAAGAAAATATCAGTCTCATATGACATTGTTTCTACAGTAGAACAACATCATAAATAGGAGTAAGGTCTGCTGAAATGAAAAGAAACTACCTCACAAATCTCTATAAGAAACCTCAGACAAGGAGAAGAGAAAATATCACAAAGGTCCAGGCTAATAACCTATAAAAATTTGTAGAAGCAAGGGGTGAGTACCAAACCATACGATACTCAGCAAGTAAACCTCTAAACACAAGTTAAGGGGATAAAATTTACGGGTACTCCTTACACCCCAACTGAACCTCCACAACTACAACCTGCATAAAACAAGTCAAACCTAACAATTCACCATCTACAAGTACATATCTCAACAACAACATTCTAACACTCACATATTCTAGAAAACAAGCTCAATCTTCATTAATTACATCTCCACAAAAGGCACTTACAATATCAGGAAGACATAAGATCAAGTTCATCAAATAGAGGTAATTAAATATAAAGTACTTTTCAACCACCAATAAAATACATTCATCAAGAATTAAAGATGTTAGGGGCTGCAGTATGACACCATGAAATGATATGCCTCAAAATATCAAGTACTCTGTCAACCGTATATACATGAAATTCCTCAAAAATACATTGAGAGTTCATGACCCAAGGGGGACTTGAGAGTTCCATATACCGACGCAGACGATCTCCATAGGTCTGTGCGGACGATCTCATGCACTATCATACATCAAAAAAATTTCCGCACGAACGGTCTCCTCGTGCCTAAATTATAATCACAACTTTTCCATCGCACGGACGATCTCCACGTGCCCAAATAATCATAACTCAATCGCAACATGGACAATCTTCACATGTTAGACCTTTACTTATATCTCATCGCATGTCAATGCCTATGCATAATATGATATCAAATAAAGGGGATCATGGAACATCTCAATAAATAAAATATCGGTGACATATAATCACCTCAATTATCACAATTATACAGGTTGAGTAAAGAACAAAATCATACATAATAAATCAAATCAATAATATATCAACTAATGCCCATAAGTTTTAGTATTTTCGAAATACAACCCACATTCTGTAACAACTCATAATCCTAAATAGCTATGATTAAACAAAGAAAGTGAGAAAAATTATTTTTTGAAAGAATAGTAAATATATAAAACAATTTCTAATTTTGGAAAGTGAGTTTTAGCCATTTTCAAATGACCATAATTTCTGGCTCATAAAAATTTAGGATCAGTCATTTATATGGATGTAAATCCCTTGGTAAGATCTTTCAAGCATCACCGAGTTTTCTAATTTTTGATGTCGTATGAGGAGGATATGCCTTTCAAAAGTTGGGTTTTCGAACTAAGGAAAGTCCAATCCGAATTTTAGCAAGGGTAATATAGTCTTTTTAACCTATTATTTCCTAATTTGATTTAAGGGTTTAATTGGGGTAAAACCAAGTTTTAGTTCAGATTAGAAAAAATACTTTTTACACTTAGGGTTTGGGAGAAAAGATAAGAGAAGAAGGACAACGGAGAAAAGGGTAAGATTTAACAAAAAACGCCTAGAGATTCTAGTAGAACTCGTCGGGGGTGATCCCTATTGAGGTATGTGAGATCATTCTTTGTGGGTTCATTCATCCACACACCAATATGTTTAATTTTAGCAAGTTTTGAATTTATTGAATGATGAATTTTAAATTACTTGATGAACAATAATTGAAATATTATTTGTAGAATTGTAGTGCATCTTTAGTAGGTTGTGATTCGTGTTTTCTAGCTATTTTAAACTGTTGATTATTGAGGATATTAGTGATCCTAAGTGTTTAGGGGAAGATCCATCGAAGTTTGAGAGGTTTAGAGTTGAAAATCGGAACTGAAAAGTCAAAAAAACCGTCTGACAGGCCTTGGGGCGCTGCGCCTACCAGAGCGCTTGAGGACACGATCTGGCGCGCCGAGCCTCTCAGAGCACCAAGGTCACTTGGAGTTCGCATTTCTCCTCCATCTTTTCGTACTAGTTCCTAAGTGATGTACTTATCATTCCGAGTTGATTCCAACACTTTAAGTACTTCTAAGCATCATGAATTCATCTATAAAAATGAGATCATGATCCTTGAATCCATAATTCAATTCAAGAAAAGTTATGATCAAAGTCAATGAAGTTAAGAGTCAAGTCTAAAAGTTAAGAAGCAAGTCAAAGTAAGTTTTTAAAGATTTGCAGAGTCTTAAACAACACTTTAACTTTGTTTTAAGGCTCAAGCTATAAGTTGAGCAAAGAGTAAAGAGTTAAGTTGATATTCCTTTCTTCAAGAGTATATGGGGAGTAAGTATCCCCATAGAGAAGTAAGAATATTTTCACATTTAAAAAAGTAAAGAGCCTTCGAACTAGTTTTCAGACAGAAGTAATAGCTTAATAACATGACAAAAACAGGGAAACTTTGATTTCCAAGAGATTTTTCAAAGCTAAGTTTTGAGCAATAATTTCAATCCACAAGAGCAGTATATTTATAAACATAAGAGTCAATATATACATGGGAGTAGTATTGAGAACCGATGTGGAGATGTGATTTCAAATTAACTTAAGTCTCCATGAAAACCATGTAGCCTTTAAGGGTAGAAAAGGGTCATTATTTTTTAGATGAATCCTTTTCATAGTATACTAGTAGATCCATTATACAGTTCAGGTGTTATACTCAGGCAAGGTTAGGATTGCCGGGTAGAGTTGGCCGAGTAACAATGTATCATCACTATAACTCTTAAGTGATGGTTGTCGATTAGAGAAGCTTTTACAGAAGTATTGTATTTCCATATACATCAGTTATTTGTATTTTTACATACATCTCAGATATTATTTGTATACTTGTTACGTTCAGAGCTTACAACATATTTTAGTCAGTTTTTCTTTATATTGCATTTACCTTTAAACTAGATATATTGAATAAGAGTTAGTAAATCATAAGTTGAACAAAGCCAAGGTAAGTGTTTTTTATTACTCCTTTTCAAGCACAAGTGTCATTTAGTATTCCAACTCGCATACTTATACTTTAAATGTACTGATGTCAGTTTGTGTGTATCATATTATGATGTAGACACAGGTAACGAGGATTGACATCTAGCACACTATTGATCCAGTTGAGCATCCAAGAGTCGGTTGGTGAGCCTCCTTTCATTTTGCAGGACATGTTTTATTGATTTCTTCTTAGTTTAGTAGAATGTTGTGGGGTTTTATCAACATTCATCTCATTTAGTTTAGAGGCTTAATAGACAATTAGTAGTTGAGTGGTCTTTACATTTCATTCTAATGTTAAAGACTTGTGTTGCCATTTTGGACAAGTTGAATGTTTAGACTTTTTCAACATTCTAGATAGTATTAATAATCAATTCAATTAAGTTATTTTATCCTTATAAGTGTGATTGTTGTCTTTCGCTAAGTTAAGTAAGTCATGCCAAGGGTTCGCTCGAGGCCAGCAATGGTCACCGAGTGTCAGTCCCGCCCAGAGTGTAGGCTCGGGCCATGAAAAACTTGTTATTAGAGCACAAGATTCAAAAGTCCTAGGGAGTCTATGAATCCGTGTCTGTAGAGTCTTTGTCATCATTGTGAAGCACGCACATCTATGATTAGGAGGCTATAACATTTAGGAATATCTCACCTCTTTCATATTTCTTTTTGTTCGTTAGAGTTTATATCTAAAAGTATCTCTCTAATTTGAGCTTGCAAGTGTCTCAGATAACAATGTCTCCCCGAAGAGCAACAAGAGGTCATCCAACTAGGAGAAATGTAAGAGCTCGGGAATAGGAGTTACCCAACGCTATTGAAGTGCAACCTCAAGTGGAGGTTACTAATGATTAGTTCAGTGAAGCTATCCGGATGTTTAGTCAAGCTTGACCAACCAAGTGGGGCAACAAAAAGGAGCTCGACAAAAAGGGGCTGACACTTCGAGGAATCAGGAATTCTTGAGGATGAATCCCCCAAGCTTCATTGGTTCAAGCATTACTGAGGATCCGGAAAAACTTTGCGGAAGAGTTGAAGAAGGTGTTCGATGTGATGCATGTGGTTGGCACTGACAGAGATGAGTTGGCTGCATATCAGTGGAAGAGCCTGGCTAGAACCTGGTTTGATCAATGGAAGAATGGTAGAGCTGAGATTTCACCTCATCCAAGTTGGGCTTGCTTTAAAAAGCCTTCTTGGGGCGTTTCTTTCTCGGAGAACTAAAAAAAGCAAAAGTACGGGAGTTCCTTAACCTGAAACAGGACTCCCTAAGTGTTTATGAGTATGGTTTGAAGTTCACCCAACTATCTCGCTATGCTCTGGATATGGTTAAGGATATGAGGAACAAAATAAGCTTCTTTGTCGCTAGTTTGGGTTACACTTCAAGTAAAGAATGTAGGACTGCAATGTTGATTACATGGACATATCCTGGCTAATGGTCTATGTACAACAAGTTGAAGAGGAAAAGTCAATGGACAGAGAGAAGTATATAAACAATAAGGCCAAGATCAGAATGAGTCTGGGCAATAGAAAAGTGGTTTGAATCGGCTACAATTCCAGCAACAGAATGGGCATGCACCATCATCGTCTAGTGCATCTGTGCCTAGCGATAGAGTTGAACATCATGATCAGAACTCCCAAGCTAGGCCAACATATTCATAGGGTAGTATGGCGCAAGGAGGTAGTAAGCCTCCTGCCTGTGCCATGTGTGGTAGAAATAGCTCCGGCATATGTTGTGAAGGCTTTGTGGGTTGTTTCAAGTGAGGTCAGATCAAACATTTCATGAAAGAATGTCCCAAGAGTAAGCAAAGCGGTGGTAATGGGGGTAATAGAGCTCAGTTTTCATCAAATGCTCTACCAAATAGGGCTGCATCTAGGGGAGCTACTTCTGGTGCTAGAAGAGGAACAAACCTCTTGTATGCTCTTACCAATCGCCAAGAACATGGAGATTCGCTAGATGTTGTCACTGGTATGATTCGAGTATTTTACTATACTATTTATGCATTGTTAAACACAGGAGAAATTTTATCTTTTATAACTTCCTATGTTGCAATGAACTTTGAAATTATCCCTGAACAACTTAGCGAACCATTTACTGTTTCTATACTTGTTGGTGAATCTATTCTAACAAAAAGAGTCTATCATGACTGTCCTGTTTTCGTCAGTCACAAAAGTACCATGACTGATTAAATAGAGTTAGACATGGCAGATTATGATGTCATTTTAGGTATGGACTGGCTCCATGCCTGTTATGCATCAATAGATTGCAGATCTCGAGTTATCAAGTTTCATATTCCAAATGATCCATTCATAGAGTGGAGTAGTAGTTCAACAGTGCCTAAGCGTCGTTTCATTTCATACCTAAAGGCAATAAAGTTAGTTTCCAAGGGGTGTAGGTATCACTTAGCCCGAGTCAATTTCTATAGTGAGTGAGTTTCCAGAAGTCTTTCCTTATGATCTACTCGGAGTCCCTCTTGAGAGAGAAATAGACTTCGACATAGACATCATTCAAGATACTCTCCCTATCTCTATTCCTCCCTACAGAATGGCACCAACATAGTTGAAAGAGATAAAAAACAATTGAAAGATTTGTTAGATAAAGGCTTTATTCGACTGAGTGTCTCACCTTGGGCCGCTCCCGTCTTGTTTGTAAGGAAAAAAGATGGTTCCCTCAGGATGTGCATAGAGTATCGCCAATTGAATAAGGTGATCATCAAGAATATGTATCCTCTCCCAAGGATAGATGATCTTTTCGATCACCTTCAGGGTGCTTCTTGCTTCTCGAAAATCAATCTTAAATCAGGCTATCATCAGCTGAAATCTAGGGAATGTGATATTCCAAAAACAACATTTAGAACCAGATATGGGCACTATGAGTTTCTGGTTATGTTCTTTTGTTTGACAAATAAACCTATAACATTTATGGATCTTATGAACAGAGTATTCAAACCTTATTTAGATCTGTTTATTATAGTTTTCATTGATGACATACTGGTTGATTCAAGGAATCAAGAAGATCATAATAGTCACCTCAGGATTGTTCTTCAGACTTTGAGAGCTAAGGAGTTATATGCCAGTTCTCCAAGTGTGAATTTTAGCTTAAGTATATGGCATTCTTGGGCCACATCGTTTCTGGTTATGGGATTAGAATTGACAGCCAGAAGATAATAGTAGTTGAGAGTTGTCCTAGACCCACATCTCCAACTGATATAAGGAGTTTCTTGGGTTTGACTGGTTATTATTGGAGATTTGTTGAAGGGGTTTTATCTATCTCGTCTCCTTTGATCAAAATAACTTAGAATAGAATCAAGTTTCAATGATTTGAAGCTTGTGAGAAAAGTTTTTAGGAATTGAAAAAGAGATTGACTACCGCTCCGATTTTGACCTTACCAGAGGGTACTTATGATTTCATGGTGTAATGTGATTCATCGAGATTTGGTTTGGGTAGTGTGTTAAGGGAGAATGACAAGATTATAGCTTATGCCTCCAAAAAATTGAAGGTTCATGAGAATAATTATCCAACTCATGACTTGGAATCGGCTGCAGTAGTGTTTGCTTTGAAGATATGGAGTCACTACGTGTATAGTGTCATGTTGACATATTCACTAATCACAAGAGCCTCCAATATGTGTTCACTCCGAAGGAAATAAATCTCAAACAGAGGAGGTGGTTAGAATTACTCAAGGATTATGGCATGAGTATTCTTTACCACCCAGATAAGGCTAATGTGGTTGCTGATGCCTTAAGCAGGTTATCCATGGGGAGTATCGCCCATGTTGAATAAGAAAAGAGGGAATTAGGTAAAGATATGCACAGACTTGAACATATGTGAGTGAAATTTGTGGATTTCATAGAAGGAGGGATATAGGTGACTAATGTGGTTGAATCATCACTAGTGTCATTGGTGAAATAGAAGCAAGACCAAGACCCCATTTTTCTTGATTTGAAGGCGACTGTCCATAAAAAAAGAGTATTGGCTTTTGAACAAGGGGGAGATGGTGTATTGAATTACCACGGTACATTATGTGTACCTAAGATGAATGGACTCCAAGAGAGGATCCTAGAGGAGGCTGATAACTTTAGATATTCCATTCATCCGCGTTCCACCAAGATGTACCGCGATTTGAGGGAGGTATATTGGTGAGAAGTCATGAAGAAATATATTGTTGAGTTGGTTCCCAAGCGCCCAAGTTGCCAACAAGTGAAAGTAGATCACCAAAAGCCTGGAGGTTTGGCTCAGACTATAGAACTTTCGGAATGAAAGTGGGATATGATTAATATGGACCTTATCACAGGGTTTCCAAGATCTCGCAGAAAATATGATTCTACTTGGTTGATTATCGATTGAATTACAAAGTCAACCCATTTCTTTCTGGTAAAAGACTACCTATTCGGATGAGGATTATGCTAAGTTGTACCTTCAAGAGGTGGTGAGAATTTATGGAGTTCTAGTATCCCTTGTTTCAGATAGAGGTGCACAATTTACTGCACAATTCTGAAAATCTTTCCAGAAAGGCTTAGGTTCAAAGGTGAACTGAAGGACTACTTTTCATCATTGGATTGATGGACAAGCAGAAAGTACTATCCAGAATTTGGAGGATATGTTGAGAGCTTGTTTGATCGATTTGTAAGGGAGTTGGGATGACCACATACCTCTCATTGAGTTTGCTTACAACAACAGTTACCATTCAAGCATCCAAATGGCTCCATATGAAGTTCTTTATGAGAGAAGATGTAGCTCCTATTGGGTTGTTCGAAGTTGGTGAAGCAGGGTTGATAGGACTATATATAGTTCACCAAGCTATGGAGAAGGTGAAAATGATTCAAGAGAAAATAAAAACGACATAGAGTCACCAAAAGTCCTACACAGATGTTAGGAGAATGTCGTTCGAGTTTGAGGTGGATGATTGTGCGTATTCGAAAGTTTCACCCGTGAAGGGTATTATGAGGTTTGGTAATAAGGAGAAACTTAGTACCCGGTATATTGGTCTATACAAAATCTCTAAGAAAGTGGGCAATGTAGCTTATGAGTTTGAGCTACCCCATGAATTAGTGGAGGTTCACCGAGTATTCTATATTTCTATGTTGAAGAAGTTATTAGTGATCCTTCATTGATTGTACCAACTAAGAATGTTGGGATTAAGGATAACTTATTCTATGAAAAAGTTTCCATCCAAATTTTAGATCGTCAAGCTCGCAAGTTGAGAACTAAGAAAGTTGCATTAGCCAAAGTACAGTGGAGGAAACAATTTGTTGAACTTGGGAAGCTGAGGAAGATATGGAGAGAATACAGATTAAGGTACTAAATTCTCTTTTTAGCATTTTATGAAACTATGTGTAAGCATGTTATTACTCGTTTTTGTTAGTTGAGTGCTAAAATGATGCTATTATCCTTAGCTTAGTGAAAGAGTTTCCATTCGAGGACGAATGTTTCAAAGGGGGAGATTTTGTAACATCTCGTAATCCTTAATATCTAGGATTAAACAAAGAAAGTAACAATAGTTATTTTCGAAAGTATAGGAAACAATCTGAAAAATTTCCTAAGTTTAGAAAGTGAATTTTGGCTATTTTCACATGGCCATAACTTCTAGATCAGAAGAATTTAGGATAAATTATTTATATGTACGAAAATTACGAAAATCCCTTGGTAATATCTTTCCAACGGCGCCAAGTTTTCTTATTTTCGATGTCATATGAGGGAGATAATGTTTTTCATAAGTTGAGATGTTGGACTGAGGAAAGTCCAATCCGTATTTTAGTAAGGCTAAAGTAGTCTTTTAACCCTATTATTTCCTAATTTTTTAAAAGGTTTAATTGGGGTAAAATAAAGTTTTATTTCAGATAAGAAAAAATACTTTTTACGCTTATTGTTTGGGAGAAAATAGAAGAGAAGAAGGAGAAAAGAGCAAGATTTCACCAAGAACGCTAAGAGATTCTAATGGAATTCGTTGGGGGTGATTCCTATCAAGGTATGTGAGCTCTTTTTGTGTGGGTTCGTTCATCCACACACCAAAATGGTTAATTCAACATCTTTTGTATTGATTTAATGAAGAATCTTGAAGTTCTTGATGAACAATTGTTGAAATCTTGTTAGTAGAATTGTAGTCTACCTTTAGTGGGTTGTGATTCGTGTTTCCAGGATTTTTTACGAGTCTAAACTATTGTATATTGAGGATATTAGTGGTCCTAAGTGTTTGGGGAAACATCCAGAGAAGTTTGAGAGGTTAAGAGTTGAAAATCGGAGAAGAAAATTTGTAAAAACCCGTCTGACACACCTTGGGGTGCCACACCTACTAGAGCCCCTCAAAAAAGACTCTGTCAGTCAGGCTCTGGCACACCGCGCCTACCTGAGCGCCTGAGGACAGTGTTTGTCTGTCAGACTGGCGCCTCATGCCTCTCAAAGCGCCAGGGTCACCTGGAGTTCCCATATCTCGCCTATATTTTCGTACTAGTTCCTAAGTGATGTACTTATCATTCCGAGTTGATTCCAATACTCTAAGTACATCTAAACATCATGAACCATATATAAAAATGAGATCATGATCTTTGAATCCATAATTCAATTCAATAAAAGTTAACATCAAACTCAAAGAAGTTGAGAGTCAAGTCTAAAAGTTAAAAAGCAAGTCAAAGTAGGTTTTTAAAGATTTTTAGAGTCTTACACAACATTTTAACTTTGTTTTAAGGATCAAGTTATAAGTTGAGCAAAGAGTAAATAGTGAAGTTGAAATTCCTTTCTTCAAGAGTATAAGGGTACTAAGTATCCCCAAAGAGAAGTAAGAATATTTTCACATTTAAACAAGTAAAGAGCCTCCGAGCTAATTTTAACAAGGAAGTAATAGCTTTATGAAATGAAGCAAGAAGGGAAACTATGATTTCCAAGAGTGTTTTTAATGCTAAGTTTTGAGCACTAATCTCAAACCACAGGAGCGGTATGTTTTATAAAAATAAGAGCCAATATACTTTTGGGAGTAGTATTGAGCACTGATGTGCATATGTCAGTTCATATTAACTCAAGTATCTATGAAAACCATGTAGCCATCATGAGTAGAAAATGTTCATACTTTTTAGATGAACCCTTTACACAGTATAGTAGTGGATCCATTAGGCAGTTCTGGTCCTATATTCTGGCAAGATTAGAATAGCCGGGCAGCGTGGATCGAATAACGCTGTATCATCACTATAGCTCTTAAGTGATGGTTGTCGCTTATAGAAGCTCCCACAGAAGTATTGTATTTTCATACACATCAATTATTTGTATTTTTACATATATCTAAGATATTATTTGTATACTTGTATACATTCAGAGTTTACAACACGTTTTAGTTAGTTTTTCTTTATATTGCATTTACCTTTAAATTGCATATATTGAATAAAAGTTAGTAAGTCATGAGCTAAACAAAGCCAAGGTAAGTGTTTTTTTTTACTCTTTTTCAAGATTAAGTGTCGTTTAGTATTCCATACTCGTACATTCAATATAGTGATGTCAGTTGGCCTGCATTGTATTATTGTGCAGACACATGTAATGAGGATCTATATCTAGCACATTTTTTGATCCAGTTGAGCATCTAGAGTCAGTTGGTGAGCCTTTTTTCATTCCGTAGGACATCTTTTATTGCATTCTATCTTGTCCCAACATCCATCTTAATCATTTTAGAGGCTTTATATACAGTTAGTAATTCAGTAGTCTTTACATTTTTATCTTATGTTAAAGACTTATTTTTTCATTTTGGCCAAGTTGAATATTTAAACCTTTAAAACATTCCAGATAGTATTACTAATCAGTTTAAGTAAGTTCTTTTATCATTATAAGCGTGATAGTTATCTTCCACTGAGTTAATTAAGCCATGTCAAGGGTTTTCTCGAGGCCAGCAATGGTCACCGAGTGTCAGTCACGCCCATTGTGTAAGCTCGGGGCGTGACACATTCTATAATAATAAAATTTGCCTTTATGACACCGGTACTCATACCATTCTCCACCCATCACACACAAACAATTAGTCATATTGACTTTATCTTTTTATCTCTTTTCGTTATTGGAATTAATCAACATGGACAAGTTTACCTTTCACCAAGTCTCATTACTCCCACACACATACCACAAGGAAATACACAAATTTCATACACTTAACAAGGGTTTAGAAATCCACTTGCCTAAATCAAATATAAATTTACTCCGGAACTTGAGTCTTCCTTTTTCGTTGAACTTCCAATTCAAAGAAATTTCTTCGTCTCCTCTCTTCTACATGTAAATTTTTTGCCTCTCTTTCTTTTTTTTCCTTCTGCGTACTTTTCTTTTGTTCCTTTGTCAGTTTCAGAATTTCAACCATATAGGGTTACAAAATAAAGCTGAAAGACTTTCTAAGATAACTAATATAATGACCCGGTTGGTCATTTTTGAAATGTTTTATGAGCGTACATTTTGTCCCCCTCGATACTGACCCCAATTTTTTTCTTTATAAGCTTTGAAAGGCTGATTCAGAACTTTGAATTTAATGTTAAGTAATCTTGTACGCTTTGAGTTTGAAAGGCTAATATTGTTAAGAAAGTGATTCTTGGTGTCTATTGGAGTTTCGAGTGTCGAAATGGAATTATGTCAATTTCATCAGGCCAAAAATATTGTCACGACCCAAATGACCGAGCCGCGACTCGCACCCACATTTACCCTCCTATGTGAGCGAACCAACCCATCTAAACCTTAACATTTCAAGATATATCAACAGAAAATAATGCGGAAGACTTAAACTCATTAATAAAACAATTCAAAACTATTATTATTATCCCCAAAATCTGGAAGTCATCATCACAAGAACATCTATGATCAAATTACTAACTAGAATGTCTAAGAAACTAAAACAAATTAAAGCTAGTCCATGCCGGAAGTTTCAAGGCATCGAGACTTGAAGAAGAAGATCCAGTCCAAGCTAGACGCATTAGCTCACCCTGAATTTCCAAAGGTAGTTAAGACTGGCTAGATCTACTATTGAGTTGAAGTTGACGGAACGTTTGCTGCACTCCACAAATAACAAAGAAGAAAACATAAAAGTAGGGGGTCAGTACAACCACAAGTACTGAGTAGATATCATCGGCCAACTCAAATTAGAAGATAATATATATCAAGTAATATTATAAATCAACTATAAACTCAACATGTAGCAACAACAAGTACTATAATCATCAACAAGTGCCATCAAGTTCATCCATGAGGGCTCAAGCCTCAATACCATACTCTTTTGGGAGTTAAGTTTATTAGATTGAGTATATTTATCATCTTTCGAGATTCATTATCTTTCTTCCTCTTGTGTCGGTATGTGACACTCCGATCCCCTACCACTATGTGTCGGTACGTGACACTCTGATCCCCTAATTCTACGTGTCGGTTCGTGACACCCGATCCCCTATATGTGTCGGTACGTGACACTCCGATCCCCTATATGTGTCAGAACGTGACACTCCGATCCCCTATATGTGTCGGTACGTGACACTCCGATCCCCTAATTCTACGTGTCGGTTCGTGACACCCGTCCCACTAATACTATGTGTCGGAACGTGACACTCCGTTCCACTAATACTATGTGTCGGAACGTGACACTCCGATCCACTAACCTCATTCTATCCGTTCATCAAGCCTTCTCTATACCAAGGCATCATCAATCCCATTACTTTAATTCATCGAGCCTGCTTTTATACCAAGGCTTCATCATTAATAACGTAGATTAAAGTTTTCTTTCAAGATTTGGGATTCAATGGTTTTCATCATGCTTGTTTTATCAAAATCACATAATCATATTCATGCAAGCATACAATTAAGCAAATAGACAGGTTTACAATACCACCAATACATATCATTCACTATTAAGAGTTCACTACGAATATCGTAAAAAACCATAACCTACCTCCACCGAAGACTAGTGATTAAGCAAGAATTTTCCAAAGCTTGTTCCTCTTCTCCTCGATCGATTCTCCCTCAATTCGTTTCTCTTCTCTCTCTCTTATTCTTTCTCTTTTTCTTATTCAAACCCTCTTTCTTTTACCCTAATTATCATATAATTAAGAATAAAGATGGCAATAATAGCCCACTAATTAACTTAGGGTTACCTCTTTTAACCCCCAAGTAATTAGACTTATTAATATAAACCACGAAATCTATAATTAAGGAAAGAATAGTCCAAAACATCCCTTAAAACGTGTAAAGAAATCCGATTCTGCCTGGGATTTGCGCAACCTGTGACGGCCGTCGTGCCTGCGACGGTCCGTCACGAAGGTCGTCGCAAGGACCAGGACTCCATTTTTCACTAAGGAGTCTGTGACGGTCCGTCACACTTGTGACGGTCCGTCCTGCAAGTCCGTTACGAAGTTCAGAGAGTCGATTTTCAGTACCCAATTTCAGAATTTCTAAGTATATTGAAACGAGACCCTGCGACGGTCCGTCGTGCTTGTGACGGTCCGTCGGGGGTTTCGTCGTTTCAGCCAATTTTCCAGAAATAAAATCTGCTGCTCAAAACGACTAAACAGGTCGTTACAATAGATACCAATTTACCCATCGTTCGTCCCCGAACGATCAAAAGAAGAAAAACAATGGCAAAAAGGAGTACCTGAATCTGTAAACAGATGTGGGTATTTTTCTTGCATATCTGCCTCGTTCTCCCAAGTAGCCTCTTCAACCGGTCGATTCTTCCATTGATCTTTGATGGATGCAATCTCTCTCGACCTCAATTTGCGAACTTCTCTATCTAATATAGCAACCGGTTCCTCCTCATAAGTCAAATTCTCATCAAGCAAAACTGAATCCCAACGGATAAGTAGTTTCCATCTCCATGGTATCTTTTCAACATGGACACATGAAATACCGGATGCACTCCGGACAGCCCTGGGGGCAAGGCTAATTCATAAGCCACCTCCCCTATTCGCTTTAGTACCTCAAATGGTCCAATATACCTTGGACTTAACTTACCTCTTTTGCCAAACCGCATCACCCCTTTCATGGGTGAAACCTTCAACAAGACTTGTTCACCCTCCATGAACTCCAAGTCTCTAACCTTTCGGTCTGCATACTCCTTTTGTCTACTTTGCGCCGCTAGAAGCTTTTCTTGAATGCACTTTACCTTGTCTAATGAATCCCTCAAGAGGTCAGTACCCCAAGGTCTAACCTCAAATACATCAAACCACCCAATGGGAGACCTACATCTCCTACCATACAATGCTTCAAATGGGGCCATATCAATGCTTGAGTGATAACTATTATTGTATGAAAACTCTGCCAAAGGTAAGAAGCTATCCCAATGGCCACCAAACTCTATCACGCATGCACGAAGCATATCCTCTAACACTTGAATCGTTCGCTCAGACTGACCATCGGTCTGAGGGTGAAATGCAGTGCTAAGGTCAAACCTAGTACCCAATTCAGCATGCAATGTTTTCCAAAACTTAGAAGTAAACTGCGTACCTCTATCTGATATGATGGATAGTGGAACCCCATGCAATCGAACGATTTCTGAGATGTAGATTTTTGCTAACTTCTATGCATTGTAAGTCACCTTGACCGGAATGAAATTAGCAGACTTAGTTAACCTATCAACAATCACCCAAATGGAGTCATACTTACCCATTGTCTTTGGAAGACCAACCACAAAGTCCATTGCGATTCTCTCCCACTTCCATTCGGGAATGGGCATTCTTTGAAGCGTTTCTCCGGGCCTTTGGTGTTCATACTTTACTTGTTGACAGTTTGGACAGTGGCAAAATGAAGTCAACAATATCGCGCTTCATTCTACTCCACCAAAAGTGTTGCTTTAGGTCACGGATACATCTTGGTTGCACCCGGATGTATAGAATACCTTGAACTATGAGCCTCTGTCAGAATGGTGTTGATCAAATCATCGACGCGGGGTACACATACCCTTCCCTTAATCCTCAAAACACCTTCCTCGTCGATTGTTGCTTCTTTAGCCTCTCCTTGCAACACTTTATCTCGAATCCGGATCAATTTCTCATCATAAACTGCTTCCCCTTAATTTTGTCAAGGAAGGAGGATCTTGCCTCCACACAAGCTAACAATCCTCCCTTCTCATTTACTTCTAACCTCATGAGGTCATTAGCCAAAATCTGCACTTCTCTAGCCAATGGGTGTCTAAAAGCTTGCAAATGAGCTAGACTTCCCATGCTTCCCGCCTTTCTGCTTAAGGCATCTGCCACAACATTCGCCTTCCCCGGGTGATACAAAATAGTGATGTCGTAGTCCTTCAGTAGTTCCATCCATCTCCTTTGTCTCAAGTTCAAATCTTTCTGAGTAAAGACATACTGTAGACTACGATGATCCGTATAGATTTCACACTTAACCCCATATAAATAATGCCTCCATTGCTTTAATGCAAACACTACCGCGGCCAATTCCAAGTCATGAGTTGGATAGTTACGTTCATGCACTTTTGATTGTCTTGAAGCATAAGCAATCACATTCTTTTCTTGCATTAGCACTGCACCCAAACCCGAATAGGATGCATCACAATAGACAATGAAATCCTTACCCTCTACCGGCAAGGTGAGGATAGGTGCGGTAGTCAACAAAGTCTTGAGTTTCTGAAAGCTTTCCTCACACTCATCCGACCATACAAATGGAACATTTTGCTTAGTCAAGTTCGTCAGTTGGGAAGCAATAGAAGAGAATCCCTTGACGAATCGGCGGTAGTAGCTAGCTAACCCAAGAAAGCTTCTTATTTCTGACACATTAGTGGGTCTTACCCAATTCTTCACTGTCTCGATCTTAGAAGGATCCACCATCACTCCCTCCTTAGAAACCACGTGCCCCAAGAAGGACACTGCATCTAGCCAGAACTCACACTTAGAGAACTTGGCATAAAGCTTTTTCTCCCTCAACGTTTCCAATACCATTCTCAAATGCTCCTCATGTTCCTCCTTACTTTTAGAGTATATCAGTGTATCATCAATAAATACGATCACAAAGAGGTCCAAATATGGCTTAATAATCCCATTCATCAAGCTCATGAAAGCAGCGGGGGCATTTGTAAGACCAAAAGACATCACTACGAATTCATAATGCCCATACCTAGTTCGGAAAGCAGTCTTTGGCACATCCGCTGCCCGTATTTTCAATTGATGATAACCGGATCTCAAGTCGATCTTCGAGAAGACACAAGCACCTTGTAGTTGATCGAATTTATCATCAATGCGAGGAAGAGGATACTTGTTCTTAATAGTTACCTTGTTCAACTGCCGGTAGTCTATGCACATCCGAAAACTCCCATCCTTCTTCTTCACAAACAATATCGGAGCACCCCAAGGAGATGCACTTGGTCTAATGAAACCTTTGTTCAACAACTCTTGAAGTTGGGCCTTTAGCTCTCTTAACTCCGCGGGGGCCATTCTATAAGGGGGTATAGAAATGGGGCGAGTACCCGGTTCAAGATCGATATAGAAGTCAATATCCCTATCTGGTGGCATACCAGGAAGATCTGCAGGGAACACATCCAAAAACTCACAGACTACCGAAACCGACTCAATTGAAGGTACTTGGGTAGTGTCATCCTTGAGATGTGCCAAGAAAGCTAAACACCCTTTACTAACCATTTTCTTAGCACGAAGAAAGGATATGATACGCACCGGATTGGAAGTGTAGTCACCCTCCCACACTAACGGATCTGTCCCAGGCTTGGCTAACGTCACCGTTTTAGCATTACAATCCAAGATCGCAAATTGCGAAGAAAGCCAAGTCATACCCAGAATTACATCAAAATCAACCATTTCTAAGATGACCAAATCTACATAAGTGTTGCTCCCCACAAAATTTACCAAACAAGACCTATATACCTTTTCCACTACCACAGACTCTCCCACCGTAGTAGAAACACGAATAGGCATGTCGAGTAATTCACAATGCAAATTTAGATCATTAGCAAATGATGAAGATACATATGAAAACGTGGAGCCAGGGTCAAATAATACAGATGCCATGCAATCACAAACCAAAAGATTACCTGTGATAACAGCATCAGACGCCTCCACTTCGGATCTCCCAGGGAAAGCGTAACAATAGGCCCTATCACCAGTCTGTCCGTTGCCCCTACCATGTTGTGTCGTAGTGGCTCCAGTTTGCCCATCACCTCTGCCGTTGTGGTGACCACCATTACCTCGACCACCACGTCCTCCAGAAAAGCGGCCTCTACCATGACCACCTCTACCTCTAGCTATTGGGGTTCTGTAACTCTGTTTTGGACAATTCCTCCTAACATGTCCAATCTCCCCACATCCATAACACTCTCTGGAGTCAAGCATAGGTCTCTCGGAGTAGTGTTGACCGTTCTGAGGTGGACCCCCAACTACAGTCTGTAGTGAAGACTGAATTGGTCGAACTGAGTAACCTCCGGAGCTCTGTCCTCTAGAGTAAGAACCATTAAACTCACCTCCCCTTCGAAACCTCTTTGATGTCGATGTCGTAGTGAGGTCATCTGGCTTCACTCCTTCCACCTCTATCACAAAGTCTACCACCTCTTGGAAGGATTTTGCCGTAGCCCCTACCTGTAAGACTGAAATCCGCAATTCTGACCTCAACCCCTTCACAAAACGGCGAATCCGTTCTTGTGGACTGAAACAAAGTTGGGTGGCATACCTGGATAATGCACGGAATTTAGCCTTATATGCATTAACCGTCATCCTTCCTTGCTCAAGACTCAAGAACTCATCCCTTTTTCTATCTCTCAAAGTCCTTGGGATATACTTCTCCATAAACAAGATAGAGAATGATTCCCAAGTCATAGGTGGTGCCTCTGTTGGTTGACACTCAACATGTGACCGCCACCACATTTTGGCGTTCCCTTGAAACTGATAGCTCACGAACTCGACACCAAACCGCTCCACTATACCCATCTTGTGTAGTAGCTCATGACAATCAACCAAGAAATCGTAAGCATCCTTAGATTCTGCACCCTTGAAGACTGGAGGTTTCAATTTTAAGAACTTACTGAAAAGTTCATGCTGATCATTTGTCATTATAGGCCCAGTAGTCAGACGTGGAAATATGCCTATCTCCAATGATGCATCCATGCGGGGAGCCATAGCAGCCGCATGTCGTGTCTCTGAAACCGGAGGTGTGGTGGCAGAAACCACTGGAGGTGTCTGACCCTGATCAGATATCCCGCTAAGATAAGCAAGAACCTGATTGATCATCTCTGGGGTAGGTTGGGGTGGCAATTCCTCATTTTGCACTTGTTCATTCTCCCCTTCCTCACCCTCTCTTATCACCTCCTTGGTCGGTGGAGGAGTCACCGCCCTAGTATCAGATGGGCTAGGGGCTCGTCCTCTTCCTCTAGAGGACGTCCTCCCACGACCTCTTCCACGGCCTCTTGCCGCTGCTCTTCCTCGAGCCACAACCCCAGTGGCTGGCTCAGACGTTTCTTGCCGTGCCGTTGTTGCTGCTGGTGCAGTCGTTGCTCTAGTTTTAACCATCTGCAAAATAGAGTGAAGATGGTCAGATACCAATTTGTATCACCTAGATACCAATTGGACTCAAGTAGTAGCACGAAAGAAAGAATGAAAGAATGGATTTTTCCTAAAGTCCTATAGCCTCTCAAAGAAAAGTAAAGGCGTCCCCCTACCGTTCCTTAAGACTCTACTAGACTCGTTCTTGTGTGATGAGACCAATGAACCTAATGCTCTGATACCAAGTTTGTCACGACCCAAATGACCGAGCCGCGACTGGCACCCACATTTACCCTCCTATGTGAGCGAACCAACCCATCTAAACCTTAACATTTCAAGATATATCAACAGAAAATAATGCGGAAGACTTAAACTCATTAATAAAACAATTCAAAACTATTATTATTATCCCCAAAATCTGGAAGTCATCATCACAAGAACATCTATGATCAAATTACTAACTAGAATGTCTAAGAAACTAAAACAAATTAAAGCTAGTCCATGCCGGAAGTTTCAAGGCATCGAGACTTGAAGAAGAAGATCCAGTCCAAGCTAGACGCATTAGCTCACCCTGAATTTCCAAAGGTAGTGAAGACTGGCTAGATCTACTGTTGAGTTGAAGTTGACGGAACGTTTGCTGCACTCCACAAATAACAAAGAAGAAAACATAAAAGTAGGGGGTCAGTACAACCACAAGTACTGAGTAGATATCATCGGCCAACTCAAATTAGAAGATAATATATATCAAGTAATATTATAAATCAACTATAAACTCAACATGTAGCAACAACAAGTACTATAATCATCAACAAGTGCCATCAAGTTCATCCATGAGGGCTCAAGCCTCAATACCATACTCTTTTGGGAGTTAAGTTTATTAGATTGAGTATATTTATCATCTTTCGAGATTCATTATCTTTCTTCCTCTTGTGTCGGTACGTGACACTCCGACCCCCTACCACTATGTGTCGGTATGTGACACTCCGATCCCCTAATTCTACTTGTCGGTTCGTGACACCCGATCCCCTATATGTGTCGGTACATGACACTCCGATCCCCTATATGTGTCGGAACGTGACACTCCGATCCCCTATATGTGTCGGTACGTGACACTCCGATCCCCTAATTCTACGTGTCGGTTCGTGACACCCGTCCCACTAATACTACGTGTCGGAACGTGACACTCCGATCCACTAATGCTATGTGTCGGAACGTGACACTCCGATCCACTAATGCTATGTGTCGGAACGTGACACTCCGATCCACTAACCTCATTCTATCCGTTCATCAAGCCTTCTCTATACCAAGGCATCATCAATCCCATTACTTTAATTCATCGAGCCTTCTTTTATACCAAGGCTTCATCATTAATAACGTAGATTAAAGTTTCTTTCAAGATTTGGGATTCAATGGTTTTCATCATGCTTGTTTTATCAAAATCACATAATCATATTCATGCAAGCATACAATTAAGCAAATAGACAGGTTTACAATACCACCAATACATATCATTCACTATTCAGAGTTCACTACGAATATCGTAAAAAACCATAACCTACCTCCACCGAAGACTAGTGATTAAGCCAAAATTTTCCAAAGCTTGTTCCTCTTCTCCTCGATCGATTCTCCCTCAATTCGTTTCTCTTCTCTCTCTCTTGTTCTTTCTCTTTTTCTTATTCAAACCCTCTTTCTTTTACCCTAATTATCATATAATTAAGAATAAAGATGGCAATAATATCCCACTAATTAACTTAGGGTTACCTCTTTTAACCCCCAAGTAATTAGACTTATTAATATAAACCCACGAAATCTATAATTAAGGAAAGAATAGTCCAAACTGTCCCTTAAAACGTGTAAAGAAATCCGATTCTGCCTGGCATTTGCGCAACCTGTGACGGGCCGTCGTGCCTGCGACGATCCGTCACGAAGGTCGTCGCAAGGACCAGGACTCCATTTTTCACTAAGGAGTCTGTGACGGTCCGTCACACTTGTGACGGTCCGTCCTGCAAGTCCGTTACGAAGTTCAGAGAGTCGATTTTCAGTACCCAATTTCAGAATTTCTAAGTATATTGAAACGAGACCCTGCGACGGTCCGTCGTGCCTGTGACGGTCCGTCGGGGGTTCCGTCGTTTCAGCCAATTTTCCAGAAATAAATCTGCTGCTCAAAACGACTAAACAGGTCGTTACAAATATGGAATCTAATCTATGAGAATTGTGGCGTTTAGATTCAGACTCTTTTTGAGGATTTGAGATCTTAAGTTATAAAATTATGGAAATTTAGTCTTTGGGTTTACTTAGATCAATATTCAAGTTTCGAAGGCTCGAATCGAAACTCCAAGAGTTCCATTAGATTCGAGAATTTTTAGGCCTAGGTGAGGTCTTGGCTATTTTTTGAGAGGTACCAAGCTTGTTTTAGCCATTTTACGTGATGTGTTAGTTTTTTGTGGCTTTAACAGATGTCGGGCCAAGTAGAACTTAGATTCATATCTCAATGGTCCCATTGAGTCTAAAACATCGAGTATAATCGATTTGCTTATGTAATTTTTTGTGAGAGGTTCGGGACAAATTTGAGTATCCTTTGATTATTTTGTGTAATTTGGCTGATGTTCTGGTGTTGTAGTCCTCACATTTAATGAGGG
>JAKWIY010003060.1:14753552-14777759 GCA_027704805.1 Solanum corneliomulleri | reverse complement strand
CAAAACTTAGAAGTAACTGCATACCTCTATCTGATATGATGGATAGTGGAACCCCATGAAATCGAACGATTTCTGAGATATAGATCTTGGCTAACTTCTCTGCATTGTAAGTCACCTTGACTGGAATGAAATGAGCAGACTTAGTTAACCTATCAACAATCACCCAAATGGAGTCATACTTACCCATTGTCTTTGGAAGACCAACCACAAAGTCCATTGCGATTCTCTCCCACTTCCATTCAGGAATGCACATTCTTTGAAGCGTTCCTCCGGGCCTTTGGTGTTCATACTTTACTTGTTGACAGTTTGGACATTTGGAAATAAAGTCAACAATATCGCGCTTCATTCTACTCCACCAGAAGTGTTGCTTTAGGTCGCGATACATCTTGGTTGCACCTGGATGTATAGAATACCTTGTACTATGAGACTCTGTCAGAAAGTGTTGATCAAATCATCGATGTGGGTACACATACCTCTTCCCTTAATCCTCAACACACCCTTCCTCCCATCGATTGTTTGCTCTTTAGCCTCTCCTTGCAACACTTTATCTCGAATCCTGATCAATTTCTCATCATCAAACTGCTTCCCCTTAATCTTGTCAAGGGGAGGGATCTTGCCTCACACAAGCTAACAATCCTCCCCTCTCATTTGCTTCTAACCTCATGAGGTCATTAGCCAAAATCTGCACTTCTCTCTAGCCAATTGGCGTCTAGAAGCTTGCAAATGAGCTAGACTTCCCATGCTCCCGCCGCCTTTCTACTAAGGCATCTGCCACAACATTCGCCTTCCCCCGGATGATACAAAATAGTGATGTCGTAGTCCTTCAATAGTTTCATCCATCTCCTTTGTCTCAAGTTCAAATCTTTCTGAGTAAAGACATACTGTAGGCTACGATGATCCGTATAGATTTCACACTCCCCATATAGATAATGCCTCCATTGCTTTAGTGCAAACACTACCACCGCGGCCAATTCCAAGTCATGAGTTGGATAGTTACGTTCATGCACTTTTAATTGTCTTGAAGCATAAGCAATCACGTTCTTCTCTTGCATTAGCACTGCACCCAAACCCAAATAGGATGCATCACAATAAACATGAAGTTCTTACCCTACCTCTACCTCAACCGGCAGGTGAGGATAGGTGCGGTAGTCAACAAAGTCTTAAGTTTCTGAAAGCTTTCTTCGCACTCATCCGACCATACAAATGGAACATTCTGCTTAGTCAAGTTCGTCAGTTGGGAAGCAATAGAAGAGAATCCCTTGACAAATCGGCGGTAGTAGCTAGCTAACCCCACAAAACTCCGTATTTCTGACACATTAGTGGGTCTTACCCAATTCTTCACTGTCTCAATCTTAGAAGGATCTACCATCACTCCATCCTTAGAAACCACATGCCCCAAGAAGGACACTGCATCTAGCCAAAACTCACACTTAGAGAACTTGGCATAAAGCTTTCTCTCCCTCAACATTTCCAATACAATTCTCAAATGGTCCTCATGTTCCTCCTTACTTTTGGAATATACCAGTATGTCATCTATAAATACGATCACAAAGAGATCCAAATACGGCTTAAATATCCCATTCATCAAGCTCATGAACGCAGCGGGGGCATTTGTAAGACCAAAGGACATCACTACAAATTCATAATGCCCATACCTAGTCCGAAAAGCGGTCTTTGGCACATCCATTGCCCGTATTTTCAATTGATGATAACCGGATCTCAAGTCGATCTTCGAGAAGACACAAGCACCTTGTAGTTGATCGAATAAGTCATCAATGCGAGGAAGAGGATACCTGTTCTTAATAGTTACCTTATTCAGTTGTCTATAGTCTATGCACATCCGAAAACTCCCATCCTTCTTCTTCACAAACAAAACCGGAGCACCCCAGGAGATGCACTTGGCCTAATGAAACCTTTGCTCAACAACTCTTGAAGTTGGGCCTTTAACTCTCTTAACTCCGCGGAGCCATTCTATAAGGGGTATAGAAATGGGGCGAGTACCCGGTTCTTCAAGATCGATACAGAAGTCAATATCTCTATCTGGTGGCATACCAGGAAGATCTGCAGGGAACACATCCAAAAACTCACGGACTACCGAAACCGACTCAATCAAGGTACTTGGGTAGTGTCATCCTTGAGATGTGCCAAGAAAGCTAAACACCCTTACTAACCATTTTCTTAGCACGAAGAAGGAGATGATGCGCACCGGATTGGAAGTGTAGTCACCCTCCCACACTAACGGATCTGCCCCAGGCTTGGCTAACGTCACAGTTTTAGCATTGCAATCCAAAATCGCAAAATTCAGGAAAGCCAAGTCATACCCAGAATTACATCAAAGTCACCCATTTCTAAAATAACCAAATCTACATAAGTGTTGCTCCCACAAAATTCACCAAACAAGACCTATATACCTTTTCAACTACCACAGACTTACCCACCGGAGTAGAAACACTAATAGGCGTGTCAAGTAATTCACAATGTAAATTTAGACCGTTAGCAAATGATGAAGATACATATGAAAATGTGGAGCCAGGGTCAAATAATACAGATGCCATGCAATCACAAACCAGAAGATTACCTGTGATAACAGCATCAGATGTCTCCGCCTCCGATCTCCCAGGGAAAGCATAACAGTGGGCCCTATCACCAGTCTGTCCGTTGCCCCTACCATGTTGTGTCGTAGTGGCTCCAATTTGCCCATCACCTCTGCCATTGTGGTGACCACCATTACCTCGACCACCACGTCCTCCAGAAGAAAAAACGGCCTCTACCATGACCACTCCTTACTCTAGCTAGTGGGTTCTGTAACTCTGGTTTGGACAATACCTCTTAATGTGTCCAATCTCCCCACATCCATAACATTCTCTAGGTTCACGCATCGGCCCCTCAGAGAATGTTGACCGGTCCGAGGGTGGACCCCCAACTACAGTTTGTAGTGAAGACTGAATTGGTCGAACTGAGTAGCCTCCAGAACTCTGTCCTCTAGTATACGAACTGTTGAACTCACCTCCCTTTCGAAACATCTTTGATGTCGATGTTGTGGTGAAGTCATCTGGCTTCACTCCTTCCACCTCTATCACAAAGTCTACCACTTCTTGGAAGGATTTTGCCGTAGCCGCTACCTGTAAGGCTGAAATCCGCAATTCTGACCTCAACCCCTTCACAAAACGGCGAATCCGTTCTTGTGGACTGAAACAAGGTTGGGTGGCATACCTTGATAAAGCACGAAACTTAGCCTCATATGCGTTAACCGTCATCCTACCTTGCTCTAAACTCAAGAACTCATCCCTTTTTCTATCTCTCAAAGTCCTTGGGATATACTTCTCCATAAACAAGTTAGAGAACGATTCCCAAGTCATAGGTGGTGCCTCTGTTGGTTGACACTCGACATGTGACCACCACCACATTTTGGCGTTCCCTTGAAACTGATAGCTCACGAACTCGACGCCAAACCGTTCTACTATACCCATCTTGTGTAGTAGCTCGTGACAATCAACCAGAAAATCGTAGGCATCCTTTGATTCTGCACCCTTAAAGACTGGAGGTTTCAATTTCAAGAACTTACTGAAAAGTTCATGTTGATCATTTGTCATAATAGGCCCACTAATCAAACGTGGAAATGTGCCTATTCCCAATGAGGCATCCATGCGGGGAGCCATAGTAGCCGCATGTCGTACTTCTGAAACCGGAGGTGTTGGTGCAGAAACCACGGGAGGTGCCTGTCCCTGATCGGATAACCCGCTAAGATAAGCAAGTACCTGGTTGATCATCTCTGGGGTAGGTTGGGGTGGCATTTCCTCATTTTGCACTTGCTCATTCTCCCCTTCCTCACCCTCTCTTATCACCTCCTCGGTCGGTGGAGGAGTCACCGCCCTAGTATCAGATGGGCTAGGGGCTCGTCCTCTTCCTCTAGAGGACGTCCTCCCACGACCTCTTCCATGGCCTCTTGCCGCTGCTCTTCCTCGAGCTACAGCCCCAGTGGCTGGCTCAGTCGTTTCTTGTCTTTCCGTTGTTGCTGCTGGTGCGGTCGTTGCTCTTGTTCTAACAATCTGCGAAATAGAATGAAGATGGTCAGATACCAATTTGTATCACCTAGATACCAATTGGACTCAAGTAGTAGCACGAAAGAAGAATGAAAGAATGGACTTTTCCTAAAGTCTTATAGCCTCTCAAAGAAAAGTAAAGGCGTCCCCCTACCGTTCCTTAAGACTCTACTAGACTCGTTCTTGTGTGATGAGACCAATGAACCTAATGCTCTGATACCAAGTTTGTCACGACCAAAATCGGGGACGCGACTGGCACCCACATTTACCCTCCTATGTGAGCGAACCAACCAATCTAACCTTTAACATTTTAATACAATATCAACAAAAGAAATGCGGAAGACTTAACTCATTAATAAAAACAATTCTAACTATTATTATTATCCCCAAAATCTAGAAGTCATCATCACAAGAACATCTATCATCAAATTACTAAACTAAAAACGTCTAAAAAGCTAAAACAATAAAAGCTAGTCCACGCCGGAAGTTCAAGGCATCAAGACTTGAAGAAGAAAATCCAGTCCAAGCTAGACGCATTAGCTCACCCTGAATTTCCGAAGGTAGTGAAGACTGGCTAGATCTACTGTTGAGTTGAAGTTGACGGAACGTTTGCTGCATTACACAAATAACAAAGAAGAAAACATAAAAGTAGGGGGGTCAGTACAACCACAAGTACTGAGTAGATATCATCGGCCAACTCAAAATAGAAGATAATATATATCAAGTAATATTATAAATCAACTATAAACTCAACATGTAGCAACAACAAGTACTATAATCATCAACAAGTACCATCAAGTTCATCCATGAGGGCTCAAGCCTCAATACCATACTCATTTGGGAATTAAGTTCATTAGATTGAGTATATTCATTATCTTTCAAGATTCATTATCTTTCTTCCTCTTGTGTCGGTACGTGACACTCCGATCCTCGTATACTATCCTGGTACCAGAACGTGGCACCCGATCCATATACTATCCTGGTGTCGGAACGTGACACTCCGATCCTCATTCTATCCTGGTACCGGAACGTGGCACCCGATCCATATACTATCCTGGTGTCGGAACGTGACACTCCGATCCTCATTCTATCCTGGTACCGGAACGTGGCACCCGATCCTCTATTTCTATCCTGGTGTCAGAACGTGACACTCTGATCCTCATTCTATCCTGGTACCGGAACGTGGCACCCGATCCCCTAATTCATCAAGCCTTCTTTTATTCTAAGGCATCATCAATCTCATTATATAATTTATCAAGCCTTCTTTTATTCTAAGGCATCATCAACCTCATTATATAATTTATCAAGCCTTCTTTTACACCAAGGCATCATCAATAACAAGTGAATTAGGGTTTCTTTCAAGATTTTGGATTCGATAACTTCATCATGCTTATTTTATCACAATCACATAATCATATTCATACAAACATACAATTAAGCATATAGAAGGGTTTTACAATACTATCAATACATATCGTTCACTATTAAGAGTTCACTACGAATATCGTAAAAACCATAACCTACCTCCACCGAAGACTAGAATCAACAAGCAATTTCCCAAGCTTTGTTTTCTCCTCTTTGATCGACTGCTCTCTCTCTCTCTCTTTCTTGTTCTTTCTGTTTTCATATGTTCAAACCCTCTTTCTTTTACCCTAATTAACATATAATTAAGTGTAAAAGAGGACAATAAAACCCACTAATTAACTTAAGGTTACCTCTTTTAACCCCCAAGTAATTAGACTTATTAATATTAACCCCATAAATTTATAATTAAGGAAAGAATAGTCCAAAACGTCCCTTAAAACGTGTAAAGAAATCCGAATCTGCCTGGGATTCGCGCAACCTGTGACGGGCCGTCGTGACTGCGACGGTCCGTCACGATGGTCGTCGCAACCTTTAGAACATAAGTGGTCTGTAACGGTCCGTCACACCTGTGATGGTCCGTCCTGCACTTCCGTCACTGATTACAGAGAGTCGATTTTCAGTACCCAATTTCAGAATTCCTAAGTATATTGAAACGAGACCCTGCGACGGCCCGTCATGCCTGTGACGGTCCGTCTTGGGGTCCGTGGTTTCAGCCACTTTTCCCCATAAATAAATCTGCTGCTCAAAACGACTAAACAGGTCGTTACATCACCTTAACTCTAATTTCTTCCAACATAGTTACAATGGTCTTGTTCCTAGGTCTCAAGATCCAAGAATTGAAACTCTCTGCCATGTTGTTATCTATGCTATCACACTTTGAAAATGTTTGAATAAAAGCTTTACACCATGTCTCCTTGTTGTATTTGATAAGGGATTCAACAATATCTATTCCCAGCTTGGACAGGGCATTTATATTGTACTTAAATTGTGCCTCAAATGTTGATCTAGCACAAGCCCAAATTTCTTTCTTCTCTCTAAGCCTCTGAAGTTTTGTGACCAATTTGCTAATATGTGTCTAGCACACATTCTGTGCTCACATTCTGGAAATAGTTCATCTACAACAGCTATTAGTCCCTGTAGTTGCAAAGCAAAAAAATCAAGTTGAATTTTAGTCAAATTAGATTAGCAATTACATGAAACATAAACAAAAGAAAGATATTCAATTACCTTTTGCATATCACCAATGATAGTTAGCTGGGAACCATTTCCTGTATTAAGATCATCTTTCAGGATGGTCATGAACCATTTCCATGTCAACTTGCTTTCAGTATCAATTACTGCCCATGCTATTGGATACATTTGGTTGTTTGCATCTTTAGCAACAGCTATCAAAAGTTGACCCCTGCAAATTCCCTTTAGAAAACACCCATCTAGCCCTATACATCTTCTGCATCCTTGTTGAAAACCCTTTTTCATAGCATCAAAACAAATATAAAAAAGAGTGAAATTGTTTCATCCCATTTCCTGATTCTGAATCTTTAAGCTTCACAACACAAGTGCTACCAGGATTTGTTTGGAGTAACATATCCTTGTAGTCTAGGATTCTGTTAAATTCTGCCACATGATCTCCCATAATTTCCTTTAAAATAATTTTTCTTGTTTTTAAACAAACTGCCTTGCTTACATGAACATTCAACTCTTTCCTCACCAATTATTGTATCTCCTACCCTTTTATACTAGGTTGAGAAATAATCCTATCTTTTAGATACTTGCATAAGAACTTTGAATTACACAAAATATTATTGGTGGTCCTGGTACATTTGTGCCTTGGATTGTATGTCTTGATAGTAAAGTTCTCACTCCTTCCTTGCTTGCTTGCATACAACAGCCATGGAAAACCACTTTTACACTTCACTCTCACTCTAGTACTCTCATTCACATGCTTATCTAACTCAACTCCTTTTTTATAGCATATTTTGTAACTGCCTCTCTAAATTGCTTTACACTTTCAAATATCAAACCACACTGCTATATTAAAATATCACAAGAAGAATCATATACCACCCTATTACTCTTCTTTCTCCCCGTTAAACTCCCTCCTTCAAGTTCATCATCAAAAACAGGTTCTTCTTCATCACTTTGAAAACTATCACAGTCAGAACTGTCATAATATGGCTCATCCTCTGTTAGCTTACGCTTGAAATTCTTTTTCCCTTTTTCAATATCCTCATACCCTTCATCAAATCCAACTTCACCTAAAAAACCTTTTGGTTTTTCCTTCTTCTTTCTCCTCCTACTTTCTCTAAGTTTTCTCAAATCTTCCTTAACAATTCTCAACTCCTCATGCACATCACTACCATAGTCAATAGACTGGTCAGAACAAACAGAATCACTGTCTATGTCTTCCTCTGCATTTTCTTGGGTAATTGGCTCAACTTCTTGTTGAATAGAAGGTCCAGTTCCTTGTTGGATAGTTGGTTCAACTTCTTCTTCAGTATTAGTCCAATCTATTGAAGAATAATCACCATCACTTTCTTGTTGGCATTCTTGTTCGACCCTTGAAATCCCATGATTTTCAAGTCTTTCAGTAGCTGGAAAGGAAGAAGAGGAACCTAAACCTAGATCTGATTTTTTTGGTTGTGCAGTTAGAGATTCCCCAGGTGAATTAAAAGACTCAACCACTTGACTTAAAGATTAACAAATTTGACCGTCACTGGGACCCACATCATCCAGAATAGTGTTATCACACACCTAAATATCTATTGTGTCCCCATCATGCATAAATAATGCCATGCTACAAATGTCCATGTAATTTTTCAATTCCACCAAATCACCCCCTAGAGATGAAGCTGCATATGTTTTTCCTAACTTACTAATACCAAAAGACTTAGCATAATCTGCAAGTTCAGGAATTCATAAATGATCTTCATCCACATTGTCTACATATTCAGTCCTACCCCAAACATATACCGGACCTACCTCACTCACCAACATACCCCCAAATTTGAACCTTAAATTGAGGTACTTATTAGTCATAGTGTCAACCTATAACCACAATAATAATCAATATATTGTACAATACAAGCAACAAAATCGAAACATATATAATAACACCAAAACATAAGCAACAATTGGTACTTAGGATAGTAGATGTATTACTCAACAACATACAATAGGCATCCCACACAATATACTTAAACAAATTATAAAATACCCCACCATTTAATAATACCAGAAACTCTAATACTTAGAACCTTAATTTTACCAAAAAGCCTAAATTTCATGCATGAATAAGGTAAAAAGCTTCATAATAATACATTCATTAAGTGAAAATTCTAGTTGAAAAGTATTAGACCCCTAATCGAAAACTCAATCGGAAACTATGGCGAAACGTTAAACGAAATAGGCAAAATAGGCAAAATATGTATGAAAAAGTAAAGAAAAAGACAACAATACATCAAGACTACGCGAAATCGAGTGGATAATCACTTACTTGTAGACACAATTTCAGACAAGATCCAAAGAAAATCGATCAAACTCTTCACGAACTGCAACTGGCACAAATCTACCGTTACTTTGTCGATTACACTTGCCAAATCTACTCGTTACTTTGTCAATTACACTTTCGTGAGAGGTTTAGAGAAAATCAAAGAGAGGTTTAGGGAAAATCAAAGAGAGGTTTAGAGAAAATCGACCAAACACTTCACGAACTCTCTAATGACACAAATCTACTCGTTACTTTGTCAATTACACTTTCGTCAGAGGTTGAGGGAAGATCAAAGAGAGGTTTAGGGAAGATCAAAGATAGGTTTAGGTATGATCAAAGAGGTTCAGAGAAAATCGAGAAGCTTCTTTCAGAATTTTAAACATTTGTGACATTTGATGGTCGGTATTATCTAGGTAACATAATATTTATCTAGGTGGAAAATTATTTATCTAGGTGGTAAATTATTTATCTAGGTGGTAAAATATTTATCTACGTGTCATGCGCGTGTAGACATGATCATATTGAGTTGACGGAAAAGGTGTACGTGTAGGATGAATAAGCAAGTTCAGGGGGGGTAATTGAAAAAAAATATAGTTTAGGTGTACATTGAATAAAAAGCTTCAAGTTCAAGGGGGTAATGAATACTTTTGCCTAATATTACAAATATTTTCAAAAATAACTTTTCGAGTTATTACATTGGCAATGGCACTGCAATGAATATCTTGCATTCTGAGTTCAATCCCCAAGTGGGATTTTTTCTTTTACGTTTTTGTTTTCCTTATCTCTTAATTTTTTGTTTTTTTCTCTTTATTTTCATGATTTTTTGTTTCAAATTCAAACAATAGGTCCTTTATTAAAAACCTAATTTACTCTAATTCATTCAATAACTACTCATCTTATTTTTAGAACAATGTGACACTCAAAATCTTTGAGTCCCTTATTGGGCGGAATTAATGTTCAGATGATGTTGACTTCATTAATTCTTATATTTATATATTTAAAGTTAAGCTTTCTTCAATTTTCTTTCTGTTCTTATTCATTCATTATCGTTATTCTGCATTTTGATTCTGCATATCATGTAGTATTTTCTTTGACGTATTTTATTATGTGCTTAAATTTTTATTTTAACTTGTTCATAATAATTATTTTATTTTTCTATATTTGCCATGCTTTATTATTTTCTTAACTACTAATTGTACAAACTATATCATATTGGTCTAAATTTAATTGTGCATGTTATGTTATATTAGTCTAAATTTAATGGAGAGTTATTACCCTAAACATATGACAAACTTCTATTTATATATATATATATTTTTTTTTTAGAAAGGAAGTATTTAACCGTGTTTCTAATGAGAATATTATGTATACCTCTCAAACTTTTGAAATCTCTTCGAAGAGAATGGTAGAAATATATTGGTTATTTTGTGGGGGTTAAGATTTAGAGTTTCTTTTAATATGATATTTAGAATGTAGTATCAAAAAGAATTACTAATGTAATTTAGAATATAACATAATGTCAATTGTTATTATATATAAAAATAAAATTGCTTTTATGATTGTAGTTATTTTTGTGGAGTTAGAAATCAATATATTAATAAATATTTTCAATATTTAGAATATAACATTATGATGATTGTTATTGTATATAGAAATAAATTTGATTTCATGATTGTCTTTATTGTTGTGGAAGTTAGAAATCAAGTTTTTAATAAATACTTTCAATATTAATGCCAAAATAAATAGAAGTATCCTAAAAATATGACAAACTTCTATTTATATATATATTTTTTTTAAAAAGGAAGTATTTAGCCGTGTTTCTAATGAGAATATTATGTATACCTCTCAAAACTTTTGAAATCTCTTCGAAGAGAATGGTAGAAATATATTGGTTATTTTGTGGGGGTTAAGATTTAGAGTTTCTTTTAATATGATATTTAGAATGTAGTACCAAAAAGAATTACTAATGTAATTTAGAATATAACATAACGTCAATTGTTATTATATATAAAAATATAATTGCTTTTATGATTGTAGTTATTTTTGGGGAGTTAGAAATCAATATATTAATAAATATTTTCAATATTTAGAATATAACATTATGATGATTGTTATTGTATATAGAAATAAATTTGATTTCGTGATTGTTTTTATTGTTGTGGAAGTTAGAAATCAAGTTTTTAATAAATACTTTCAATATTAATGCCAAAATAAATAGAAGTATTTCTATTATCGAAGACAATAATGAAATGTATCACAAAATTCACCGACAAAGCAAAGTACAAACACATTATACATAAGTTTCAGCAGTAGAGATTTGAAGGCTATAAATCGATCTTCACGAATTGATTGATCAATGATTAGTATTTTATCTCATGCTAAGTTTATGGTATAAATATTACAAAAGGAAGATGATAATATTGTAGAAAATATATACCACTTGCGAAAATAAATGAAGATCGATGAACTTTTTCAAAGATATCAACATTTTATATATTCCTCGAATTAAAATGGTTTAACTCGTAATCTAATGCTATTCTCTATTTCCTTGTTGCGTAGATTTTATTGAAATTCAACTCTCTCAATTTGGATTGTAAACAATGCATTTATGTTGTATGAATCTTTGGAAAAGATTATTAAGTAATAAATTGAAGTTTTTTACTGTAAAAAAATAGTGTAGAGCATAGAAATCTCATATATTTATAGCCTTACTACATTCTATCCGAGAAGTTTCCTCCATTACTAAAATCTCAAATTTTGCATTGCTCTCGAATACATTCCTTGATTGTCTGATTCTTTACTAATGATATATATATTACTTCGTGGGAGGGATGTATCCAAGAGGGGCTATCTATGTATTCACGAGGGGATGGATGTATTCGAGAGAAAATAACATTATGATATTTAAAACTGTGAATTTATGTAATTTTTCAACAAAATATGTGAAATTATATTAGGCCCGTTTCACGGGCCTTAAATTATCTAGTAGTAATATATGAGACAAAAAATGTTGAATGAATATGTAAGTATATGACATCAAAAATTTAAAGTGAAGTGAAAAAGGATTGTGTGATAAGCTAAAATTTGTACTGAAAAAAACAAGGATTATATTTAAAATCATAACATAAAAGATTCAAAATATAGGACTAAAAATAGAGAATGGTCGTTAATGTATGGCTTTGATCTTCTTTTTTCTAAAAAAGATTTGTAAATATTTTCATTTAAAAGCGAAATTAAAGGTCGTTCTATTCCCAATCCGAAAAGTCTAATGATTTGGACCACTTACACGAACTTTATCACCCTTAAGTACCCTTATTTCTCACATTCATCCTCTTGTACAAATACAACAAAACAACCCTAACTAAATCAATCTTAACGAGATCTGTCAATTTTGTCTAAATCAATCGATTAAGGGTAGTGGTGTCGCTCTTATCACCTCCACATAGTCCTTTTCTCATTTTCAAAGCCATAAATGAAATGTTTTTGGTTAAATATCTAACCTTGAAGTACTTTTACTAACTTAGTAATTTCATACGAAATTGGCCCAGCGAGCCCAAAAAATATTTGGCCCAATCCAAATATTGAACCGACCACCCTTCTTGAATATTACCCTAGTAGAATTCTCTGTTTTCCTCTTCAGTGTCGCTGCTGGGTCCTTTCACTAACTCCACCTTCCTCCTTCTTAAGCAATAGATCATCGCATCTTTATCCTATTTATATCACAAATCATCTTTCTTAGCTCGCAGAGGTGGACCTCCACTATCTTTTGCATTTTTCCCTTTTTCTTATTTAGTCTGACCTCTTTTTTTCTTTTACTGATATTTGCCCCAGTGAATGAATGAAAACTCACGCGGTTTTGATAGATCAGCAAAACGTCATTTTCTCTACTGTAGTTTTGAATAGAAAAGGAAAAACTCGTAAAAATCATATGAATCAAGCTTTGTCCATGCAATTTTTACTATTGATGGTCTCAAAAACATCGATCCTTCATATGTCTTTCATTCTGAAAAGGTAAACCCATCTACCTTCTCTATTACTTTTAAGAATTAATCTCTATCATTTTTCTTTGGTGAAACACTCTTTTCATTGGTTTTAAAATTTAAAATTTTGAATTCACTAAACTTTTTAAAAAAATTGTTATCCCCAAAATATACCTCAAAAAAGGATTGGTTCATTGTTCACCCTCTTTAAATGTTTATGGTTGCAAACTTTCATTAATAGATCTATAATTATGAGATCATTTTAAGTAACCCTTTTGGTTTCTAAATTTTGTTTTTTAATGAAAAGTACTTTTATTTTATAATTTTTGTACCTTTGAAGTATTTATCATTTTTAGAAGGGAACATTACTATGAAATTACCCCTTTAATTGCAGCAATTCATCTACCGGTTAAGAATATGTGCAAACATAGAAAAAGAGTTTCAAAACATATTCAAATCCAAATAAGGTTTACAAAGTAGATCTACACTCGAAATAAAATTATAATCAACCGAGAGCATATCGCATGATACTTTGAACAATCTTGATTATCCTAATACAATAAGGTATTTATGAAGGTAATATTCTCAATCACTTTCATATTGATTCATGACTTATCTAGCGATTTATAAGTACTATGCATATGTATCTATAGGTGTCCTCATGTAGCTTCATACAACTATCCATTCCAAAATATTTTAATTAAAGAATCTTTCTCCCCTCTTATTTTCAATTAATATTACTAATCCTCAATTCAATATCTGAAAAACTCCTCATGATATGAGTTTATCAATGTCTATCATTATGCGCCACATTAAATGTTCTTACTGATTGATATGCAATTTAACCTTTTTATAATCTTTTGATGTATTAGACTTAACCAACCTTGTGACTTGTATCCAATAAACATCAATGTGGACATAATATCATTCAACTTGAACTATTCAAATTATCTTCGATATACCTCCACTCTAAAAGATAAAGAAGAAAACTGTCATACAAATCTTATAACAAATCTTACCCTCTTAAACGTCAAAAGAAGTAGTATCACTTTATGCCTTTGGTTTTTTTTTACTCAATTCTTCTCACAAATTTAACATAATAACTATCCTCTCCTTTGATTAGTTGATCTTCCTACTCTAACACTTCTCTTCAGAATATTAACATTATAATATTTTGTTACTAAATTATTCACTTATCATAAATACATGTCATAAAATGGCCTTAATAAAGTCAAATGAAGTTCAAATATCCTTGTCTAAATCACACCTTGAGAAAGTTGTTCTTAATTTTTGAAACCTCATCAATTTCATTAATAAAATTTGAAATGCTCAATCCTAAGTTATTTTGCTAACTACACAACTTATGTATTATACCGCATAATATCATCCCCTACCACAGATGTCAAATTTGAAAATGTCTCCTCACCGTTGGTGAGAGAATGAAACAAGAAATTTTGACCTTGAACCAAACCACACACGCACAATTAGGAATCAAAGAAAGAAAGCTTCCTAAAGTCCTATAGCCTCTCGAAGATAAGTAACGGACGTATCTGCACCGATCCGCAAGACTCTACTAGACTCAGCTCTTGTACTCGTGAGACAATGAACCTAGGGCTCTGATACAAATTTTTTACAATCCAAAATCACAATTCGTGGTGGCACCTATTTCCTAATCGATAGGTAAGTCAGCCCAATAAATTTCACCAATTCAACTTAAGCGTGAAAAGGTAAGTATCAAAATAATATCTAACATACTAAATATTCAAAATAAACGCTAAAAATAGAAATTGTCATAAGTACAAGAGCTTCTACAATAAGATACAAGTCCAAACTAATACGAAAATCTAAACGTCAGAAATATCCTTTCAGAATATCAAAATAACCTAATAAATAGAGGTAGACTGAAGGTGCGGGCCACATAATATCTCAAGCAACACACCAGAACTCCAAGACAATCCAAACTCATATTCAAAGCTCCAAAAATGTGCCCCTAAATTGAAATCCAATCTTCACCACAAAATAGTGCAGCAAGTGTAGTATGAGTATGAAACCACGTGTACCCAGTATATCTCATTGACCGACAACTAAGAAGTTGTTACGGGAGTTTATATAAGAAAAATCAAGTCTTTAATTATACAAGTCTATATTACACTTACCAGTCAAGTTTCATCAAATAGAGTTAATCAACATCGAGTAACTTCCAGCCACCAAATAATACAAATATTCATCAAGAATCAAGGATGTTATGAGATGCAATGCAATATGCCCCCATGAGATGATATGTCTCAGAATACCAGTACTCTCTCAACCGTATATACGTGATACTCCTCGAAAATACATCGAGAGTTCATGACCCATGAGGGACTCGCGAGATCCGTATACCGGCACGGACGATCTCCACGTGTCTATGCGGACGATCTCAATGCACTATCATAAAATCAAATGATCCCCAACACGACGATCTCCACGTGCCCAACTTATAATCATACCAATTACTCGCACTGACGATCTCCACGTTCCCAAATTATATCATAACTCGATCTCAACACGGTCGATCTCCACGTGTTAGACCTTTACTCATACTCAATCTCATGTTAATGCATGTGCACAATATGATATTAATAAAATTGGATGATGCAACATCTCAATTAATCTAAATTTCGCTATGACATACAATCACCTCAATTATCACAATTATACGAGTTCAATAAAGAAACACATCCACATACAAGAAATCATGTTACTAAATACATCAGCTAATGCCCATATGTTTAGGCATTCTCAATTACAATGCATCATAATATGGTAATTAACTTTCCCTTTAATCACACCGATACTCGTACCAATGCTTGTCACATCATTGGTACGAGACCCCCATCTTTCACCTTTACTCATTGTCCAATTTATTTTTAATCTTTGATTAGAAAACATCCTCTAGGAAGTCATAACATACCTCAAATGTTGAACACGTATCACGAATCCTCAAGATCTTGTATTTACTCTTCACAAAGCTTCAGCTGTTCCCAATCTATCATATATGCATTATTCTTAAGTAAAATAAATAAATAAATATGTAAGCACCCATATTACTATATGTTTAGTCTAGACCTAATACTCACCCTAATCTATAATTAAATTCATAATTTTTTGTATCAACTAATATACCAAGTCTCATATTCCTAGATTTAAATCTTAGAGTTAAATCTCAATTCACCAAATTATCATAATTCTAACAACATACCAAAATTTGGTTACCCTAATTAAAACTTCAACAATTAAGGGTGTGTTTGGTATGAAGGAAAATATTTTCCATGGAAAATATTTTCCTATAAAATGTTTTTTCGGAAAACAAGTAGATTTTGGACTTATTTTCTCATGTTTGGTTGGTGAGTAGAAAATATTTTTCGTAAATGATTTTTAGTTTGATTATGAATAAAAATGTTTTTGAGAACATCTTTTATTTTTACTAGAGTAAAAAATAATTTTGAAATTGAAAATATTTTAAAATCAAATTATTATTTTTTGGGGGTGGGGTGAGGGGTAGTGGGTTAATTTTTTGGGGAGGGGTTGGGATTCGGGTGGGGGTGGGGGGTCAGGGATCGGGTGAAAAAATAAAATTTTGAAATTGAAAATATTTTTTAAAAAATCGATGTTTTTCCCCGAAAAAATGTAATTTGAAATTGGAGGAGAGTTTTGGAAAATGTTTTCCTAATTATTGAAAGGAAGTCATTTTCCTTAATTTTGAGGAAAATGAGTTGATTTGGAAAACATTTTCCGTAACTTTTGTCCCAACCAAACATGAGAAAATTGGAAAATATTTTCCAGAAAATGTTTTCCTTCATACCAAACACACTCTAAGTGATAACTATTAAGAAAAATTCCAATATAACCACTAGCTACATAATCGGTAACCTTAACCTCGAAAAAGAAAACAATGCTAATAATAATAAACAATTAAAAATACATTGAATCTACAAAAAACTTTAATTTGCCAATGATTAGACCATCACCCACTCTTTCTACCCTAATCATTATATTATCATTAACTATAACTAAGTCACCTTCAATTCAAGTATCATAAATCCTTAATTATTCCTCCGAATAGATGCAATAACATTAGATTTTTTTAAAAAAAAAAAAAATCAGCTTCCTAGTGCACAAATTTATATAGTCGTGATAGATTGCCATCTATTTATATGTATAGTAAGTTATAGAAAATTTAAGACTATTCACTAATTGTTTACTTACCTGGAATTTCAAGTTAGATGTTTTCTTCTCGTGTTCGTTCGCCCACGTAATTCCCTCCGTTCTTTCTCTCCTTTTTTCTTACATAATAAATAACTATAAACCTAAAATACCAAATCCCACTAATTTGTTTTGATATATATGGGTCAACAAATAGAGGCTATTATGTAAATTATAAACTTGGCCCATAGCTATCAACTAACATCAATTTAAAAAAAAATTCAATTAAATAACCACAGTTAAGCAAATAGTTCAAAATTTATGTTTAATATTTGCGGGAAGAGTCTTTTATATAGGAATATGTCTAGTATCCAAGATGACTTAACGGATCGTTACACTCAATTTTGACTGTAAAGAACGCACTTATGTCGTATTAACATTTGAAAAAGATTATTAAGTAATATACTAAAGTTGTTTACTGTAAAAAAAAATTGTATAAAGCATAAAAATTTAATATATATTTAGAGGCTAATTATATTCTATCTCAGAAGTTTCCTCAATTACAAAAATCTAAAATTTTTCATTGCTCCTGAACCTTCACAACTACAACTTGCATAAAAGTTAGCCCAACCTAACAGCTCATATTTTACACATCACATAGCTCAACAACACCACTTAGACAAATTACAGATCCTTCACATCAAGAAGCTTAGTCTTCATCAATCACAAGTTTCGCAAAAATGCATTCACAAGATTAGCAAAGCACAGTATCAAGTTCACTAATGATAAGTATGTGCAATTGTAATAGAATGCAATGTCAAGTATAATGATGCATGTCTAACTTAGTGATACACACTAGTTGCCTCTCAGTCCGAGCCCATGGGGGACATATTTGTCCATGCATCTCTCTCGGCGCACGACACGGCCCTCGATAATAGTAATCATCGCGGACTGCGATACATTCCTCGAATATAATATCCATCGCGGCGCGTGATACGTATCTCGAAATGGTACATCCTCTTTTAGTTTCTCATTCTTTCTCAATGCACATAATACTTGTAACAACCATATCTCAGAATAATGCAAATGACATGTTCACAAAAATAACAAGGAGATGACCATTTTCATGACATTGCATAATTCACAACATCAACAATGATTCAACAAGTCTTTCAAAACAATTCTCCGTTATCAACACTTCACACACAAGCAATTATATACATTGGCTTTTATTACCCTTTGTTTACATCATTAGAATTAATCAATGTGGACAAGTCAACCCATCACCAAGTCCCATTACTCTCAAACACATACCACATGGAAATACACACATTCCCTACTCTTAACAAGGATTTAGAAATCCACTTGCTTCAATTAATCAACAATTAGCTCCAAGACTTGAGTCTTCCCTTTTTGTTTAACTTCCAACTCAATCTATTCGAGATCACAATTACAATAACATTACAAAACTAATAACACCCATTTTACTATAGATTTAGCCTAGACCCAAAAACTCACCCTAATGTATAGTAAAATTTCTTATTTTTTTATTTCAACCAATAGGTCAAATCCATATTTTCTAATTTCAAGTCTAGAAGTATTAATTTCTCGATACACTACAACCCTAATAGTTTTCATATAAAATAAACATATTACAATATATCATACTTGAATCAAAATACGATGATAATAATTATAAATTCAAAGAAACAACGAACTCAAGTCGCAAAGAAATATTGCGAGAACAATGTTTTAGTTTCTCAAATTGAAATACCTTTGTAGACAATAAAATTCGCGTCGAGAAAACAATAATCAAGAACGGAAAATTATAGCAACAATCGATTTTATTATTTCAAATGCGAGTGTTACAATCTCTATAATTCCTCTGAATTCGCCTTTTCAAATATAAATTCAAGGGCTTAAAGCTTGTTCTTGAATCTATGATTAACTTGAACTTGAACTTTATTTTGATCTTGACTTTTATTTGAACTCAAGGGCTTCGAGTTTGTTCTTGAATTCGGTGGTCTTGATCTTGATCGTTCTTGAACTTGAATGCTTGAATTCTTAAACTTGTAGCTTTGTAGAGAATTAAATGGCGTTTATACCTTCTCTAGCTTCTTGTTTAGAAATTTCTATCTCCTTTCTGAATTATGAGGACCCCTATTTATAGTTTTAGAATAGAGGAGTTGCGATTGGAATAGGATTCCGTTCAACCAATCAGATTGAAGTGACATGACATTTGGGCTTTATGGAGCGGGCTTGTCATCTTTGACACATGTCATGATTTTATTGGTTTTCTTATTTGACTTGGCATGCCACATCATCTGCACGCGTGGCGCCAAGATGGGCTCTAGAATGAGATGAGATTGGGTTTAACAAATTGGGTTTGTAGCCCAAATCAATTAATTTAGACTTTAATTAAATCCATATTTATTGGACTTAAATATTTAACTCAATTATATCAATCCACAATATTTATTTGGATTAATATATTTATGAATTCAATATAATCCGAATCATTTTATAAATTTATATTTAATAAATTTTAAATGATTACAAATGCCCCCTGCTTCAAGTCTTGTCGAGATATTTTATCTTTTAGAGACTAGACTTGAAGCATTAACTGGTTACTAAATTCACCTTAGTTAAAAAATGAATTATAATTGAATTAACAATTGTAATCCTACTCAATTTCATATTCATATATATGTTTTATTGCCCAAGCCAAAAAGAAATTGTAATTGAACTAGAATTATAATCCTACTCAATTTCATATTCATATTGTGTTTTATTGCCCAAGTCAAAAAGAAATTGTAATTGAACTAGGAATTGTAATCCTACTCAATTTCATATTCATATTATGTTTTATTGTCCAAGCCAAAAAGAAATTGTAATTGAACTAGGAGAAGGATTCTATCCCACCACATGACATCTATAAATGGATACATTGTCTCCATAATTTTACCTTTAATTACAGATTGTGAGCCTACGACGAAAAGGGCATACTCAAGGTAATTTTCCTTCTTTTTTTTATTTATTTTCATCACTTTTTTACAGCTTGACATGTCTGTCGTCGAAAATTCATATCTCATTGTAGAAAAATCGAAATCATGAACCGTTTGATTTTTCAGAAACTAGACTTTTAGATCTCCAACATAACCGAAATTCAAAATTTAATACTTTCAGAATCTTTTTAGATGATTTTTTTTAAAGTTAGCTCTAGATTCTGTCATGCTAAAAATTCGTCACTTTTTTACAGCCTGACATGTTCGTCGTAGAAAATTCATATCTTATTGTAGAAAAATCAAAATTATGAACCGTTTGATTTTTCAGAAACTAGACTTGTTGGTCTCTAACATATCCAAAATTCAAAATTTAATAACTTCAGAATCTTTCTAGATGATTTTTTGAAGTTAGCTCTAGATTCTGTCAGGCTAAAAATTCGTCACTTTTTTTTTACAGCCTTACATGTTCATCGTAGAAAATTCATATCTCATTGTAGAAAAACCAAAATCATGAACCGTTTTGATTTTCAGAAACTAGACTTTTCGATCTCTAACATATCCAAAATTCAAAATTTAACACATTCAGAATCTTTCTATATGATTTTTTGAAGTTAGCTCTAAATTCTATCATGCTAAAAATTTTCAGATTTGTGTGACTTACTAAAAATCTCGTGTCTAGATGATTGGAACAGCGAAATCACAATCCACTTGGTGATTCCTAATCTAGACATAAAGGTCTACAACATATCCAAGATTCAAGATTTAATACCTTTCGAGTCTCAAGCATCTTGACAGGTAACAATCTCTCCTTCACTTGTATTTGCCTCTTTTTTTTTTTTTTTTTTTTTTTTTTTTGTAGATCAGCAAAAGGAATTTTATATTTTATTGAGGCTACATAATGGAAGGATTTATCACATAAAAATGTGCTTAACATCCATGTCTTAACAAAATAAATAAATAAAACTCTCAAGGTGTTCCATGGCCCCGAATGCTTAACCAACTTGATGCTTTACTACAATACCGTGTAATGCTCCCGCCCTGAAAATAACCTCAAGTTTTTACAAGGTCCCGAATGCTTAACCAAGTTGAAACTTTTACTAGAATACAGTGTAACGCTCCCGCCTTGAAGATAACCTCAAGGTGTTACAAGGTCCCGAATGCTTAACCATGAAGCTTTACTAAAATACCGTGTAACGCTCCCGCCTTGAAGATAACCTCAAGGTGTTACAAGGTCCCGAATGCTTAACCAACTTGAAGTTTTAATAGGATACCATGTAACACTTCCTCCTTGAAAATAACCTCAAGGTGTTACAAGGTCCCGAATGATTAACCATGAAGCTTTACTAAAATACCGTGTAACGCTCCCGCCTTGAACATAACCTCAAGGTGTTACAAGGTCCCGAATGCTTAACCATGAATCTTTACTAAAATACCGTGTAACGCTCCCGCCTTGAAGATAACCTCAAGGTGTTACAAGGTCCGAATGCTTTAACCAACTTGAAGTTTTAATAGGATACCATGCAACGCTCCCGCCTTGAAGATAACCTCAAGGTGTTACAAGGTCCTGAATGTTTGACCATGAAGCTTTAATAGAAAACCGTGTAACGCTCCCGCCTAGAAGATAATCTCAAGGTGTAACAAGGTCTCGAACGCTTGACCAACCTGAAGCTTTAATAGGATACCATGTAACGCTCCCGCCTTGAAGAGAACCTCAAGGTGTTACAAGGTTCTGAATGTTTAACCAACTTGAGACAGGATAAACTCGTGAAAAGACCAGTTTAAGGTGCAAAGGGACAAATATTGTCCACCTTAAGGCCTGGAAATTTAAAGATCCTTTTAAAGATAAATCCGTCGGAACTCTAGCTTAAGGTGCAAAGGGACAAGTTTGTCCACCTTAAGGCATAGAAATTTAAAGATTCGTTGAAGGATAAGCTCGCAACAAAGCTAGATTAAGGTGCAAAGGGACAAATATCGTCCACCTTAAGGCATGAAAAATTTAAAGATCCTTTTAAATATACACTAGTGAAAAAGTCAACTTAAGGTGCAAAGGGATAAGTTTGTCCACCTTAAGGCATGAAAAATTTAAAGATCCTTTTAAATATACACCAGTGAAAAAGTCAACTTTAGTTGCAAAGGGACAAGTTTGTCCACCTTGAAACATAGAAATTCAATGATCTATTGAGGGATAATCCACAACAAATCTAGCTTAAGGTGCAAAGGGATAAATCTCGCGCACCTTTAGGCATTGAATTCAATTACATACGCATTTGGAGACTTCTACTTATATACTTGAAGTCTTACATTCATACTTAGAGTATTTGAATACTTCAACCTGTATACTTAGAGAATTTGGATACTTAAATAATAAACTCGAAGAATAAAGACTCCAATTTTCATACTTGATCTAATTTAAAGACTTCCACCGTACTAATAAGGATCATATTTTGTAGGGGTTTGCCCCTTCCATAGACCCATCACTACTTCGTGCAAGTCTTAAGTTTGATGAGACAAAAGATAAAAATAAAATATATATCGCTTTGACTTTCATGCAATAGATCAAGTGGGAACATTTTTTTTTGACACTCATGCAACTGAACTTAAAATATGGTTCTAAGCGCCTACATACCTCAATAAAGAGGATCAAGTCACAACGTAGTTCTGGGGATTTGAGTGATTATTATTTTTTTGTGGTTGTGCCGTACACAGTTTATACTCTTGCGGGCCAAGAGTGACATGCAGTTTAGGCTCGTACCTTAAGGAGCATCATCTTCCTTCAAGGATAGTATCTCTTTAGAAATTTGGCATTAATAGGACCGATCCTTAAGCCATTAGCATCAACAAGCTTGTAAGAACCATTTGAATATGTTTCTTGTACAACATATGGTCCATCCCACTTTGAGGTAAATTTTCCCCCAGACTTGTGCGAAGTAATGATTGGTCTTCTTACCGCGAGAACTTGATCTCAAACTTGAAAGCACCTCAAGCGAACCTTCTTATTAAAAGAACGAGATAGACGAGCTTGATAACATTCAAGGTTCTGTTGGGCTTCTAACCTCTTTTCATCAAGTGCTTCTAACTCTGCAAGACGCAATCGGGCATTTTCTTCCTCAATGAGCCCTTCTTGAATAGCAAGTCTTAAGGAGGGTATTTGACGCTCGAGTGGCAGTACTGCTTCAACTCCAAAAGCAAGTGAATATGGTGTTGCTTAAGTTGGTGTGCGATATGTTGTCCCTATATGCCCACAAAGGCTTCTTCCATTCTTTCATGCCAATCCCGTTTTGATTTTGAGACAACTTTCTTGAGCAGGTTGCATAGAGTCTTATTGAATGCTTCAGCAAGACCATTAGCGGCAGCATGGTACAGAGAAGATTACGCTGCTCTTAAAGTCAAAAATATCACAAATCTTGTTCATTAACTTGTTATCAAATGGTTGCCATTGTCTGTATTATATAGCGAGGGATGCCAAAGCGATATAATAATTTTACTCTGATAAAATTGCAACATTCTCTTCTTCACCTCTTTAAGAGCAACAGCTTCAAACCCATTTTGAAAAGTAATCAAGTTGCAGCCAGATGTAACAAGTGTCACCAGAAAGACTTTGGTAATGGTCCTACAATATCCAGTCCCCAAGCGTCAAATGGCCAAGATGCGATGGCTGGGTGCAATACTTCGGGTGGCTGATGATGAAATTCGCATGAAATTGACAAGCATCGCATTTCTGCATAATATAAGCAATCTTTCACCATAGTTGGCCAGTAATACCCCATACTCTATATGTGAAAATGAAGTTTTGGTCCAGATTGATGTGATCCACATACTCTTGAGTGTGCTTCTTGTAGAGCTTGAATCGTTTCTTCCTCTCCCAAACATCGTAATAACATACCCTCAAATAATCTTATATATAATGTATCCTTGTAGTAAAGGAAACGAGGTGCACGACGACGTATGTCAGTTCTTCTTCTTGGATTTTCTGGAAGTATCCCGTAACATAGGTAGTCAATGAAGGGTAGTCTCCAATCTTCGTTCGTAGCTTCAACCATGGCGACGATATGATCAAGCTTATTTTCAATATATTCTTCCTCATTGACGGTGGTACTATCCATTCTTACAGACAGTTACTTGTGTTTGATCAGGAAAGGTTA
>JAKWIY010003060.1:14700077-14753452 GCA_027704805.1 Solanum corneliomulleri | reverse complement strand
AAAAATTTGTTAGATATTGGTATAAGGTATATAAAGGTTTAGAATGGTATATAAAGTTGACTTTGGGTGTGATTTAATAGTTTTATCTAGATGGAAAGGTATGTGACTTGTATTTGTCATGAAATGCTTAAATAGAAAGAGATATATCTATAGTTTGAATATGTATTTGATAAAAAAAATACTTTGATACTAATGATGGTTTAGGAGTAGGTAGATAATTGATGTGGTTATGATGTTTTGTTAGTATTAAAAATTTTTACTTTAGTGGGATGTGGGGTTCGATAAACCAATTGTGTGTGCAATTATAGTAGGGACTAAATTGGTGATTGTGGTTAGCTAGAAAATCAAAGAGATAAAGTCCGTTGAATGAAAATGTTTGATATGGATACTATGGAAGGAGTATTTAGAGTTATCCCACATTGGTTATTTTCTATAAGATATATTTAGTGTTGTCTTGGTGTAGTTGAAGTATTTCAGTGGTTCTACATGTACTACCATGCTTATGAGAATTTATAGGAAAGCTACCATGAAAATTTATAGTTTTTCGATAGATTTAAGATTTATCTCATCATCCGTATTATGTTTTGACTATGTGTGATGGAATGTGAGGACTATTGTAGTTTTGTCATCTTAAGATTTGTTTATAATAGCTACTAATCTAGCATTTTGACAATGTTGTAAGAGGTTATGTTGTTTGGGTGTATCGCTTGATGGGTGGTTACTTTATCATTTTCTTCTTTGGATCAGATAAGTTTGATTCTATATTAATGAGTACTTGATGTCTGAAGATCAAATTTGTATAAGTTATTCTTGTGAAAGTTTGCTTTCTGAGAAGGAAATTTTGAAAATGTGTGATGGCTTGTGTATTATGATTACGTGGAGGTTAGTTCAGGTTCACTTTTGGTTGTAGCCAGAACTGATTCAGGATTTTATCATGGTTATGTTAGATACTATTTGTCTTCATGATTGTGTCAAGGTCTAGTTGGAGAATCGATCAGTTGAAGAGTCCATTATTGGAAATAGTTTTGTTGTTAGCTGAGTTTACATACAACAACAATATCACTAGAGTAGTGAGATGGACCCATTTAAGGCATTGTATGGGGGAAGATGTAGATCTCCAATTGGTTGGTTTAATACTTTGGATGTAAGACCTTGGGTAATACTATTTTGAATGAATTGTTGAAACAACTACCCTTTCTTACCCTCACCTTCCTTTGATCGTTCGAGGATAAACGATTAATAAATTGATATCTATTGTAACGACCCGTTAGATCATTTTTAGTACTAAATTATTTTAACCTATTTCAAAAATCTTAAATGAGAACCTTGAACTATTCGTACAACTGAGGTTATTTAAAGGAAAAATAACTTAAATATACAACTATAAGTTTAGTATTCTCTAATTTTCCCTTCTTTTTTAAAATATTACATAATTTTTTTTTAAATTTTAGTAGAAGTTTAGAGATACATAATTTTCTCTCTCCTATAACACACACTTCCCCAATATCATGCCTATTTTTTCTCCACTAAAACACTCAATCTTCTAAATCACTTTTCGAATTTTGAATTATTAATTTTAATTAAAAACGTTTCACAACATTTAATATGAAATTTTGAATTTCAAAATTCATAAAAATTTGAAATTTCTGAAAATTGGACCATTGTTCTCTGGTTCTTCTTCTTCTTCTTACTCCATCATCCGTATATAGTTCTTCTTCTTCTTCTTAATCCATCATCTGTTCTTATTTTCTTTTTTTTTTTCTTCTTGTTTATTGCTATATTACATCAACCGTCTCTAGGTCTTCTTTTTCTTCTTACTCCATCATCCGTTCTTTTTTTTTTGTTCATTGTTCTATTACATCATATTAATGGATCTTTTTACTAATAGAAGGATTTATGATTCGGACGATGAAAATTGGAAAGAAAATAGAAAAAAGTCTTTGCATGATCCTATGAATGTTCTGAAGGATTCAAACAAAGATTTTGGCGAATCATCTAAATCAAAGGTTGACAAAATACACAAAAAAGAGAAAAGAAGCAACAACCATTGTTGTTGAAATTAGTAAAAATGTTAGTAAAGGTATCCCATATGTATCATGAATTTTTGAAAATTGTTATCATGTATCAGAGAATAAGTTTAATACATAAGTACTCAGTGTGTTATAGTGTGTTAGTCGATGCATTGATACATGAATTAGATGTGTATCATATGATTTCCTATGTATCAAGAGTTTTTGAAAATTGTTATCATATATTAGTCAATAAGTTTAATAACTGTGCCATCAAGTTTGCTTGCTGATACATATCGACGCAGTGTGTTTTAGTGTTTAGACGATGCATTGATACATGAATTTGATGTGTATCATATGATTTTCTATGTATCACGAGTTTTTGAAAATTGTTATCATGTATCAGTCAATAAGTTTAATAACTGGATGTTCATAAAAATGTCTTCAAGCTAGATGATATAATCTTGAATTTTCAAAATTTGAAATTGTTATCCAATTACGTGCTGAATTAATGCTTATTAATGAACTGTTACCGTAATTTAAGCTGATTTAGATAACAAATTTAAATGTTCCATTTTTTCCCCTTTTAATCTTAACAGTTTTAAGTTACTGTGTATCATTTACCATGTATCACAAGTTCACAACATACTAATGTATCACGCTACAATAATTTTAAGGGATTATTAGTAAATACAAAATTTGTCGGGATAGAATATAATTATTGTATTACACTACGGGATTCCTTAAATTTATACTTATTTAAATAATGGATATTTATTAAATAAATAATTGATACTTAGTGGATCAAGCCCAGAATTAAATTAATACTCTTATTATAGTGTCCTTAATAATTAAAAACAATTTGAGATGAGGACTTACCTGTAGACGAGGAAAGCGGTTGTGCGTCTGAATCTGGTAAATGTTCACAAGTTCATAGTTTACTTTTAAATTAGTAAATAGGTAACATACATTATGATATATATTGTTGGTATGGAAGCTTAAATATCTTATGTTTTACTTTATGTTGAATTTAGGATAAAGGATGGGGAACATGATGATGGCTTAATGATTAATGGAAAAAAAATACCGAACAATTGGATTTGGATAAGGTTGATTATATTTTCAATTTACTTTTTGCACCTCTGTAAGTAATTTAATAAATAAATCAGTGGAGTTGATTGTATGTACTATTGGTCAAAGATTGAGAATGATATTTTCTCATTAAATATTAATGTGTGGTACGCATATCTAAGTATTAAATGCATATGGGTTAATGCATACAAAAATACATTAGTTCAAAGAAGTAATATTTGTAAGTGAATTGGATTTACTTGTTTATTATGTTTCGAATAAAAAGTTAGAAAAATAATGTTTTGGCCAGGGTAGTAATTGACTAAGGGAGATAAGATCATTGCCAATCTTGAATCCCTGTACGTGGAAATTAGCAGCTTTATTAATTTTAAAACCATTATTCAATATACAACAATGTCACAGTTAACTGCAACATGGTTTCGATCGTTGCTTAATTATATTAATCATATTATGAACTAAGTTTTGATATGTTGAGATAGGTGATTAAGTATTAGATCTATTATATCATATGAATATCATTAGATTAAGTTATTTGGAGGAACATAGACTTAACCTTAGGCTTGAAATTTGAGAGTACTTTTGGGACTTAATAAATTAGCTGGTATTATAGTTTAGAAATTTGACTATTAATTTGGAATGAGTTATTGGGTCTAGGCTAGACATATAGTAATAGGGGTGTCAATGGACTCTTAATATACAAATATTGTATATCTAATAGATAGAAATGTATGGAAACATGAGGAGAGGGAAAGCTTTGGAAAATTATCTTGCTCGACTTCAATTACACGATGGAGGTAGGTTATGGTTTATACTATTTTATAGTAAACTCTTAATATTGATTGATATGCATTGAACGATATTGTGAAGTTTTCTATGTACTTTATTGTGTGGTGGTGTTGCTTGGTTGTGTGTTTTGTGATTGATCTGTAATCCTGAGACCGTGATATTTATATTCTTGAACCCTCCTTATCGAAGTGACACCTTGAATAAAGAAGGCTTGATGAAATATTGTCAATGAATTTAAAGTGGTGATAATAAATGATAAATTAATGGTATTATTGGATCGGAGTGTCACGTTTCAACATGGTATTCTTATATGGGAGTGTCACGTTCCGACACGGTATAATTAGATCGAAGTGTCACATTCTGACACGGTATAATTGGATCGGAGTGTCACGTTTCGAGATGACAGTATTAAATGAAAAATATATTGAATTAACGGAATGTACGCAATCCCAAATAACTCAATTCCCCAAGGTTTAGTTGGGACATGACTCTTCATGGATGATCTTGACATTGTTGACTTTTATTACATACTTACTTTAATGTTGTTGATACTCGTTCATGTTGTTTGTTGCTTTTCACCTGTGAAGTGTTATAGTTGAGTTCATACTATTATTCATTGTATATTAGTTTCTATTTTGGGTTGACCGATGATACCTACTAAGTACATGTTGCCTTGTAATGAGCCCTAGTTGTGTTTTTCCTTGTTTTCATTTTATGGAGTGCAACGAGTGTACCCACGACTTTGACTTGCCCTCAGCCCTAGTCAATCTCCAGCGTATTAGGTTCCAATGTGAGCTATTCATTCAAGCTCATATTGGATTCTCTCGGTCATGACATGATGTCCTACATTTTCGGACACATACCATTCTATTCTTTTATTTGGTGTATTTGTTATTTTTAGACTTAGTATTTGGAGATTAGATGTACTTGATGTGATGATTTTCAGATTTTGAGGATAATATGTAATAGACCTTAAAGGTTTAATTGATTGGTTACTTTAATATGTTTTGGAGCTTACACATTATTGTTGTGATTCTAGTTGAATTATTGGTATATGTTGAGGTTTGGGTTCTTTAGTTCGCTCACATAGGAGATTAAGTATGGATGTCACTCACGACTCGATTTGGATCGTAAAAGTATCACAGTGGGTTGTGTGATGATAAAATAATTATTGACCCCATTAATCTCTATTATCACTATGCATGAGTCAAGTTATTTGAATTTTAAATGAACATTGACTTGATTCATTAATCACTAACTAAATAAATTAATTATTTAATAAATACTTATCAATTAAATTATCACTCACCAATAAAATAAGTGTAGGTAAACCAATAGTTTTAAAATTTTCAGATCAACTTTCTTCACTAATTCGAAATAACTCGAGGAAACTATCGAGAGGAATCAAATAATAATTTTACAAATATTTTCAAAAATGACTTTTGGGTCATTATATTGGCAATGGCGCTGCATGGATGTCTTGCATCCTCAGTTCAATCCCCAAGTGGGATTTTTCTTTTACGTTTTTGTTTTCTTTATCTCTTAATTTTTGCTTTTTTCTCTTTGTTTCTTAATTTTTTGTTTTAAATTCAAAGAATAGGTCCTTCGTTAAAAACCTAGTTTACTCTAATTCATTCAATAACTACGCATCTTATTTTTAGAACAAAGTGAAATTCAAAATCTTTGAGTCCCTTATTAGGTGGAATTAATTTTAAGACGATGTTGAGTTCTTAAATTCTTATATTTATACATTTACTTCTAAGATTTCTTCAAAAAAATTTTCTGTTTCTTATTCATTTGTTATCGTTATTCGGTATTTTCGATTCTCCATATCATATTAGTATTTTAGTATTTTGTTTTATGTTTTTATTATGTGCTTAAATTTTTATTCTTACTTATTCATTATAATTATTTTATTTTTTTATATTTGCAATCCTCTATTATTTTGTTAACTACTAATTGTGCATATTATATCATATTGGTCTAATTTAATTGTGCATATTACATTTAGTGGAGAGTTATACTCTAAAAAATGACAACTTCTATTTATATATACATATATATACATACATATATATATAATATATATATATATATATATATATATAATATATATATATATATATATATATATTATATATATATATATATATATATATATATTATATATATATAAGAAGTATTTAGTTGTGTTTCTAATGAAAATATTATTTATACCTCTCAAAATTTTTAAAATCTCATCGAGAAAATGGTAGAAATATATTGGTTATGTTGTGGGGGTTAAGATTCAGAGTTTCTTTTACGATATGATATTTAGAGTGTAGTGTCACACCCGGGTTTACCCCCTAGACGTAACTGGAGGCGGCGGCCTTTGTAAGGACTAAGACTAGCCTCTTAGTTTCATGTCATTACATTCATAGGTTCAAACATGCAGAAAAATTTAAAACTTTCATTATAATTACTTGGAGGTTTACATAGACCTCTACATACACATAATCTATAGTCGTATCGAGTATATATAGACTCTTCGTATAGGAAGATTACATAGTCTTCTACTCTAATTGCACATACATATATATAAAATATAAAAATAGTCTAAATGATTATCTCATCTCATACCACCTAAACGATTATCACAATATGCGCTTAGCCCTAACATCAATCCAACAAGACTACATATAGGTCATACGAAAGTACAATACTCAATTAAAAAGGAAAGAAATGAAAGAGTCATTAGGCTCATAACATTTCCGTAAGCTAGATGATGGCATTGTCTTCGGAAGATGAGGACTACCCTACTTGGATGAAAGGAAGAATCCAAGCCTTCAACAATGTCGCTTTCCAAACTCTCAATGATCGGAACCTAAAATGTTTGGATAAAGGGAAAGAAAATGGGGTTAGTACACCACATTTACTAAGTATGGACCCTATGCACATATACCAAAAAAACATTCTAAAAAGGGACTTTTAGTCAAAACATGTCATTTTATCCCTTTTGGAACCTAATGCAAAGCCAAGCAGGTCATATCGATCAACCAAACATGCTTACTAACTCAACAATCAATACGTATTCCAACATACTTAAAAACATGATTTGCTACAACCCTATCATCAAGGTATGATATCACAAGAATGAATAAGAGTCAATCATATCATAATAAGCAAGAAAACTACTCATGAACCCTTATCAAGTCAACAAGTGTAATAACCAAGCAAAGTCCCATAACCTTACTCAATCAAGTATCCTCAACAAGAAACCATGCCCAATGTCCAACTTTACGTAACATAAAATTTAGGTTTTACATTTCATCATATATTAACATTATAACCCAAGGCATACTTATGTATGAACTAATCGACATATAGTATGATGAATGTGCCATGGTCATCATATATACACATCATATATTATGATAACATAAACAGATATACGAACCTCCTCCCAAGACTGCCCTCAAGTCCTTTGATTCATTTTACTTTTTGGGAATATCTTACCCTAACCGACATAGACCACATGAGCTAGTGTGGAATCCTGTGTCATAAAACATTACACCGAAAGAAGGCGGACTACTGGCTAAGGTAGTACGAAAACATGAAATATAGCAACTACATGGATCCACTAGTTTGTATTCTTATGGGGGCAACATAGTTCAAGAACTAGGAGATATAGTTGGGACCCTATTTATGCGCCATGCATTAGAGTCTCCAATTTCAAGAGTAATGTAGTGTTCCTACCTTCCCTATTTGGGAATGGACTATCCTCAATTTAATTCACTTGGTGCTAAGCGAGAGTACCTTTTTGAAATGTCTTTAATCCTTTATTTATCAATCATAGCTTAGTTTAGGTCATAGGGTTGTAAAAACCCCTTGTATAATCATCATCATCAAAAGCTTAATAAGAATTGTATCAGTATAAGTCCTTTCATCACAATTCATGTAAGTGAGGTTTAACACATTAGCATTTCATAGCATATCAAGGCACATTGATAGTTTTCACCATCCTTATATCACATACACCGTAATCAACCTCACAACATAGTCAAGATATTTCAATTCAACATTATACCACCATATAATCCTAGTATCAGGGATACTCCAATGTAACATCATGACTTAACCACAATTAATCACAATTGGAATTAAAGATAGAGATTCTAAGATTTACCAAGTCTTCCTCATGGTCTATCATCAAAGTCTTACCATCAACCCATAACTCAACCCAATATGGTGAGTAACATCAGCACACAATGATAACCATTAAGATAACAAAGCCAATTGCATCTCTAAAACACAATTCAACACTAGATCATAACCTAAGGCAAGATACATAGGCTAATTTCACAATATAATTCATAACCTAAATCACATCTTAAGAACTAGAATGATAATCCTATAATTCATCGTAATTTAATAATAATAACACCATAGGATAGTAATCTAATCAACAACCAGATCAATTGAATGATTATAATAACTTATAGGTCAATTTAGACCAAACCACTAAGAATTTTCATAATCAAGTTGAAATTCATATTAATATATTCAATATAACCTAAAGAAATCTTCAACAACTCAATTCGTAACTTCAATTTCGTAATTGAATGAAACCCATAAGAAAATTCAACATTTGAAATTCATTTTGAAGGATCCCTTTGAGGAAAGAGTCTCAAAGGTGAATTAGATCTCATACCTTAATGTTTGAAAACAAATTGATGGTGAATTCATCCCTTTCCATCCCCCAAACCCTTATCGTTGCTAGTCTTCAATGGTGAGTTCAAGTAGCGAGAGAAAGACGAGAGAAGGAAGAGAATTTGTATTGAGAACTGTCTTAGATTTATGAGGGTTGGGAATATTTATATTGGGTCTTAAATCAAATTAATTAGACTCCCTTAACCCCTAATTAAACCACCTAACCCCCTAACTAATTAAATGAGACCAACTTAAAATAAGCAGAAAACTCGACCGTCACAGATGAGACCCCGAATGACTGGCCGTCTGTGAGTCGACGGACCCTTCCTCTCTCGTCGTGCACTTCGTCGATGAGTTTAGAGACTGTTCAGGCGAGGGGCTTCCATGCATTGTCTAAGTGTGGGACGACGGTGGCATTGACGCCTCGTCGATCCACATACGGACCGTAGCCTGCACCTCTACACTCCGTCGATTAGTTCGGAGGCTGTGCGGGTTAAGGGAACTTCTCAACCGGACTAAGTGTGGGATGACGGTGGCACCGACGCCCTTTCAGTCCACACAAGGGCTGTCTTCTGTCCCGTTTATTCAAACTCTCGGGCAGTGTTGCTTCAAATTGCCAGGGTCCTCCTCAAGTGCCCTTGTTCGGTCCTTGAGGAGTCATACTGGGACGTTTCGACCATGAAATCCCTCCAACACCTATTTACTACCTTTTTATTATTTTTCGTACATTTCCAACTCCTAAAAATTAGTCAGACAGGCTAAGGCACGCTAACATCCCTTTGAAACAACTTCCCGGACGTCATGGACGTTCTTGGGTGTTTTGGTTCTTATACTCTAAATGACCTATATTCATTTATAATGGAATTAAAAGAGTAATTAGAACTTAAGACACCTATGTTAGGCTTTACGACACTTCTTAGATTTTCAAGTTGTTACATTATCCCCCCTCCCCCTTAGGAACATTCGTCCCGGATGACACTAAAATTCTATTGAAGGAAGGAATAGACTCAAGACTAGAAGCCCAACCAATCAACAATATCAAATCAACATAAACCATGACATTTCAACAGAGCAAATATCAAAACTCATATTACCACACATAAGTCTCAAAACACTTCATAATGGGGCATTTCCTTCTCACAACACTTATGAGTTCAACATACATTACATGAGTCAGTTACATGTTGCATATCATTTCATAAAGACTCACCATACCAAAATGTACAACATAACTCAAATAAACCAAAAGAAAATTTTTTGAGTTTTCAAAAGAAATATTTTACTATAAAGCTTTCAAAAATGCATACTTCGCAAAATTTCACCCAAAAATCAAGAAACCTTAAATTTTAGTCATTTGATATTATTACAAAGAATGACTAACCTTAATTCTCAAAAAGATGAGGGTAACGGGACTTCTTGTCGGCCTCGGTTTCCCATAAATATATTTATTTATAAAGATATCCTACATAATTATAGTGAAAACATACAAAAATAAAAATCTTTTAAAGAGTAATAAGATCTTTAACCATAATAATGTATACATCAACTAAAACCTCTAGCATTAACAGGTAAATTTTTGAACCCTCAACCAGGTGATTCTTACATAACACCTTTACGGAAACCACCTTTTTATTCCTTAACTTCTTGACTTGCCTATCAAAAATTTGACCGGAAGTTCCTCATAAGAGAGGTTATCCTTGACACTAAGACCCTCAATAGGAAGAATGGACTCGAGATCACCGATACACTTTTTCAACATAGAAACATGAAAAATCAGATGAGCCGAAGTCAATTCACTAGGAAGTTTCAATTCATAAGAAACCTTACCAACCCTTTGCAAGATTTCGTAGGGACCCACATAACGAGAACTCAACTTCCCTTTCTTGCCAAATCTAACAACCCCTTTCATTGGTGAAATTTTAAAATACACCTTATCACCTTCTTCAAACTCCAAATCCCTTCTCGTATGGCCAACATAAGACTTTTGTCGACCATAGGCCGTTTGCAACCGGTTCCTTATGATATGAACTTTTTCCAATGTCTTATAAATCAGCTTGGGACCAAGAAGCGAAGGATCACCCACTTCAAACCATTCAATAAGAGACCTACACCTCCTACCATATAAGGCTTCACAGGGAGCCATAGAAATGAATGAATGGAAACTATTGTTATAGGCAAACTCTACCAAAGGTAAATGTTTATCCCAACTCCCTTTATAATAAATAATGCACGCCCTAAGCATATATTCAAGGGTTTGTATCATACACTGCACTTGAACATCCGTTTGGGGATGAAAAGTGTTGCTCAACTTCATCGTAGTACCCAACCCTTTTTGAAACGACACCCAAAATTTAGATGTGAATTTATGCACCCCAATCCGATATAATGGATAACCCCCTAATTTACCCCCTAGACGTAACCGGCGTCGTTGTCATTTTTAAGGACTAAGACTAGCCTATTAGTTTCATGTTAATAATTGATAGGTTGAAAAACGCGGAAAAATTTAAAACTTTCATTATAACTACTTAGAGGTTTACATAGACCTCTAAATACACATAATATATAGTCGTATCGAGTATACATAGACCCTTCGTATGAGAAGGTTACATAGCCTTCTAATCTAATTGCACATACATATATATATATATATAATATAAAAATAGTCTAAATGATTGTCTCATCTCATACCATCTAAGCGATTATCACAATATGCGCATAGCCCTTCCATCAATCCAATAAGACCACATATAGGTCATATAAAAGTACAATACTCAATTAAAAAAGAAAGAAATGAAAGAGTCATTAAGCTCATAACAAGTCTGTAAGTTAGATAATGGCATTGTCCTTGAAAGTTGACGACCTACCCTACTTGGAGAAAGGAAGAATCCAAGCCTTCAACAACGTCGCCTTCCAAACAGTTTCAACGATCAAAACCTAAAATATTCGGGAAAAGGGGGAGAAAATGGGGTTAGTACTCCACATGTACTAAGTATGAGACCTTATGCACATATACAAGCAAAACATGCTAAAAAGGGACTTTTAGTCAAAACATGCCATTTTACGCCTTTTGGAACCTAATGCAAAGCCAAGCAAGTCATATCGATCAACCAAACATGCTTACTAACTCAACAAGTAATATGTATTCCAACAAACTTGAAACCATGATTTTCTACAATCCTATCATTAAGCAATGACATCACAAGAATGAATAAGAGTCAATCATATCATAATAAGCAAGGCAACTACTCATTAACCCTTATCAAGTCAACAAATGCAATAACCAAGCAAAATCCCATAACCTTACTCAATCAATTAGCCTCAACAAGAAACCATGACCAATGTTCAACTTTACGTAACATAACACTTAGGTTTTACATTTCATCATATATTAACATTATAAGCCAAGGCATACTCATGAATGAACTAATACACATATAGTATCAACAATGTGCCATGGTCATCATATATACACATCATATATTATCATAACATAAACATATATAATTAACCTCCTCCTAAGAATCCTCATGGCTAACTAGTGAAATGTTTGGGTAGAGTCTCATACCCCATACCTAGACTAAGCTAGACCTCTTAGGTTATACAAGTTAGAGTTCAAGACCTTTAATTCATTTTACCTTTTGGGAACATCTTTCCCTACCCGACATAGACTACATGAGCTAGTGTGAAATCCAGTGTCATAAAACCCTACATCGAAAGAAGGCGGACTACTTTCCAAGGTAGTACCAAAACATAAAACATAGCAACTATGTGGATCCACTAGCAAGTATTCCTATGGGAGAAACATAGTTCAAGAATTAGGAGATATAGTTGGATCCTCTTTATGCGCCATGCATTATAGTCTCCAATCTCAAGAGTAATGTAGTGTTCCTATCTTTGCTATGTGGGAAGGGACACTCCTCAATCTAGTTCACTTGGTTCTAAGCTAGAGTCTATTTTTTGAAATGTCTTTAAGCCTTTAATTATCAATAATAGCTTAGTTTAGGTCATAGGGTCTACCATTTGTATAATCATCATCATCAATAGCTCAATAAGAATTCTATAAGTGTAAGTCCTTTCATCACAATTCATGTAGGTGAGGTTAACACATTAGCATTTCATAGAATATCAAGGCACATTGATAGTTTTCACCATCCTTATATCACATACACCTTAATCAGCCTCACAACATAGTCAAGACATTTCAATTCAACATCATACCACCATATAATCCTAGTATAGGGCGTACTCCAATGTAACATCATGACTTAACCACAATTAATCACAATTGGAATTAAAGATAGAGATTATAAATTTACAAAGTCTTCCTAGGTCTATCATCAAGGTCTTACCATCAACCCATAACTTAACCCATTTAGGGAGTGACATGATCACACAATGATAATCAATAAGATAACAAGGCCAATTGCATCTCTATAATACAATTCAACACTAGATCATAACTTAAGGCAAGATACGTAGGCTAATTTCACAATACAATTCATAACTAAAATCAAATATCAAGAACTTGCATGATAAGTTTATAATTCAAATTAATTTAATCATAATAACAGCATAGGTTAATAATCTAATCAACAACCAGATCAATTGAATGATTATAATACCTTATAGGTCAAGATCACAATCTAGGGTTAGGGATGGAGGATCATATTCTTCAATTTAGACCAAACCACTAACAATTTCCATAATCAAGTTGAAATTTATGTTAATCTATTCAATAACCTAAAGAAATCATCAACAACTCAATCCATAACTTCAATTTCGTAATTGAATGAAACCCATAAGAAAACTAAACTTTTGAAATTCATTTGAAGGAACCCTTTGAGGAAAGAGCTTCAAAGGTAAATTAGATCTCATACCTTAATGCTTGACAACAATTTGATGGTTAATTCGTCCTTTTCCAGCCCCCAAACTCTAAACCTTGATAGTCTTCAATGGTGAGTTCAAGTAGAGAGATAAAGAAGAGAGAAGGAAGAGAGTTTGTATTAGAGAATTGTCTTAAATAATTGAGGGTTGAGAGTATTTATATTGGGTCTTAAATCAACTTAATTAGACTCCCATAAACCCCTAACTAAACCATCTAACCCCGTAACTAATTAAATGAGACCAACTTAAAATAAGCAGAAAACTCGACCCTCATGAGACCCCGAACGATGGGCCGTCTGTGAGTCGACGGACCCTTCCCCTCTCGTCCTGCACTCCGTTGATGAGTTCAGAGACTGTGCAGGCGAGGGGCTTTCATGCGTGGCTAAGTGTGGGATGACGGTGGCATCGACGCCCCGTCGATCCACACACGGACCGTAAATATTATGTCAATTATTATTATATATATAAATAAAATTGCTTACATGATTGTTATTTTTTTGGAGTTAGAAATCACTATATTAATAAGTATTTTCAATATTTAGAATATAACATTATGATGATTGTTATTTTATACAGAAATAAATTTGATTTCATGATTGTTTTTATTGTTGTGGAGGTTGAAAATCAAGTTTTTAATAAATACTTTCAATATTAATACCAAAATAAATAGAAGTATTTCTATTAACGAAGACAATAATGAAATGTATCACAAAATTCACCAACAAAGCAAAGTACAAACACATGAGACAAAATGGATAAAGCAATTAAAAATTAATATTATTTAATTGTTTATAATTTAACTTTATGAAATTTTGTGGCGCTGACATGTGGTATTTTTTCTTCTCCTATTATAATTTAAAATTCTAAAATTTCATGGCGCTAACATGTGGCATTTTTTTCTTATCCTATTTATATTGATAGGTAAAAAAAATTCAATTTTCTTTTTTTTTCTTATTATTTATATTAATATTATTTAAATTAAAATGATTTAACTTCCTACAAAAAAGGAATCACACACGTTATATCTGTAATGACATGTTTAGTCATTTCGAGCAGCAGATTTTATTTCTGGAAAATTGGCTGAGACGACGGACCCCACGACGGACCGTCATGGGCACGACGGACCGCCGCAGGGTCTCGTTTCAATATACTTAGAAATTCTGAAATTGGGTACTGAAAATCGACTCTCTGAACTTCGTGACGGACTTGCAGGACGGACCGTCACAGGTGTGACGGACCGTCACAGACCCTTGGTGGAAAATTGGGTCTGAACCTTGCGACGACCTGCAGGACAGACCGTCGCAGGCACGACGGCCCGTCACAGGTTGCGTAATCCCAGTCTGGGAGGCTTTCTTTACGTTTTAAGGGATGTTTTGGACTATTCCTGCTATAATTATATATTTCGTGGGTTTATTAATAACTCAATTTTTGGGGGATAAAAGAGGTAACTTTGAGTTAATTAGTGGGTTATTATTGCCATCTTTTATTCTTAATTATATGCTAATTAGGGTAAAAGAAGGAGGGTTTTGAATAAGAAAAATAGAAAGAACAAAGAGAGAGAGAATTGGACGATAGAGAGAGGATCGAACTAGAGGAAAACACAAAAGCTTGGGAAATTACTTGTTGATCACTAATCTTCGGTGGAGGTAGGTTATGGTTTTTACGATATTCGTAGTGAACTCTTAATAGTGAGTGATATGTATTGATAGTATTGTAAATCCTGCTATGTGCTTAATTGTATGCTTGTATGAATATGATTATATAATTGTGATTATATGAGCATGATGAAGTTATTGAATCTCAAATCTTGAAAAACCCTAATCTTTGTTAATGATGATGCCTTGGTAATAAAGAAGGCTTGATAAACTAAAGTAACGAGATTGATGATGCCTAGTATAAAGAAGGCTTGAGAAAACTAAAGTAATGAGAATGATGATGCCTTGGTATAAGAGAAGGCTTGATGAATTGATAGAATGAGATTAGGGGATCGGAGTGTCACGTTCCGACACATAGAATTAAGGGATCGGGTGTCACGAATCGACACGTAGATTTAGGGGATCGGGTGTCACGAACCGACACGTAGATTTAGGGGATCGGGTGTCACAAACCGACACGTAGATTTAGGGGATCGGGTGTCACGAACCGACACGTAGATTTAGGGGATCGGAGTGTCACGTACCGACACGTAGATTTAGGGGATCGGGTGTCACGAACCGACACGTAGAATTAGGGGATTGGAGTGTCATGTTCCGACACGTAGTAGTAGGGGATCGGAGTGTCACGTACCAACACAAGAGGAAGAAAGATAATGAATCTTGAAAGATGATAAATATACTCAACCTAATGAACCTAATTCCCAAAACGAGTATGGTATTGAGGCTTGAGTCCTCATGGATGAACTGGTAGTACTTATTGATAATATAGTACTTGTTGTTGCTACATGTTGAGCATCATAGTTGATTTTATAATATTACTTGATATATATTCTTCTATTTGAGTTGGCCGATGATATCTACTCAGTACTTGTGGTTGTACTGACCCCCTACTTTTATGTTTTCTTCTTTGTTATTTGGGAGTGCAGCAAACGTGCCGTCGTCTTCAACTCAACAGTGATTCTAGCCAGTCTTCGTCACACCAGATCTTCATGGTGAGCTAATGCTTCTAGCTTGGACTGGATCTTCTTCTTCAAGTCTTGATGCCTTGAACTTCCGGCATGGAATAGCTTTGTAGTTATTTTAGTTCTTAGACATTCTTAGTTTAGTAATTTGAGATAGATGTTCTTGTGATGATGACTTCCAGATTTTGGGGATAATAATAATAGTTTTTGAATGTTTTAATAAGGAGTTAAGTCTTCTGCATTACTTTCAGTCGATATACATTGAAATGTAAGAGATTGATTGGTTGGTTCGCTTACATAGGAGGGTAAATGTGGGTGCCAGTCGCGACTTGGTTTTGGGTCGTGACAAACTTGGTATCAGAGCATTAGGTTCGTTGGTCTCATCACACAAGAACGAGTCTAGTAGAGTCTTAAGGAGTGGTAGGGGGCGCCTTTACTTTTCTTTGAGAGGCTATAAGACTTTAGGAAAATTCCATTCTTTCTTTCTTTCTTTCGTGCTACTACTTGAATCCAATTGGTATCTAGGTGATACAAATTGGTATCTGACCATCTTCACTCTATTTCGCAGATGGTTAGAACTAGAGCAACGACTGCGTCAACACCAACACCAGCAAGGCAAGATACAACTGAGCCAGCCACTGGGGCTGTGGCTCGAGGGAGAACAGCGACAAGAGGCCGTGGTAGAGGTCGTGGGAGGACGTCCTCTAGAGGAAGAGGACGAGCACCTAGTCCGTCTGATGCTAGGGCGGTGACTCCTCCACCGATTGAGGAGGTAGTAAGAGAGGGGAAGGATGGGGAGAATGAACGAGTGCAGAATGAGGAAATGCCACCCCAACCTCCCCAGAGATGATTAATCAGGTTCTGGCTTATCTGAGCGGGTTGTCTGATCAGGGTCAGGCACCTCCAGTATTTCTGCACCAACCTCCGGTTTCAGAGGTACAACATGCGCCACTATGGCTCCTCGTATAGATGCCTCATTGGACATAGGCACGTTTCCACGTCTGACTACTGGGCCTATCATGACAAATGATCAGCATGAACTTTTCAGTAGTTCTTGAAATTGAAACCTCCGTCTTCAAGGGTGCGGAATCTAAGGATGCTTACGATTTTCTGGTTGACTGTCATGAGCTACTACACAAGATGGGTATAGTAGAACGGTTCGGTGTTGAGTTCGTGACTTATCAGTTTCAAGGGCACGCCAAAATGTGGTGGCGGTCGCATGTTGAGTGTCAACCAACAGAGGCACCACCTATGACTTGGGTATCATTCTCTAATTTGTTTATGGAAAAGTACATCCCACGGACTTTGAGGGATAGGAAAAGAGATGAATTCTTGAGCCTAGAGCAAGGTAGGATGTCGGTTAATGCATATGAGGCTAAGTTTCATGCTTTATCAAGGTATGCCACTCAACTCTGTTTCAGTCCACAGGAGCGGATTCGCCGGTTTGTGAAGGGGTTGAGATCAGAGTTGCGGATTTCGGCCTTACAGGTAGCGGCTACGGCAAAATCCTTCCAAGAAGTGGTAGACTTCGTGATAGAGGTGGAAGGAGTGAAGCCCGATGACTTCACCTCGACATCGACATCAAAAAGGTTTCGAAAGGGAGGTGAGTTTAATGGTTCTTACACTAGAGGACAGGGTTCCGGAGGTTACTCAGTTTGACCCGTTCAGTCTTCACTACAGACTGTAGTTGGGGGTCCACCTCAGATCGGTCAACACTTCTCTGAGAGACCTATGCTTGACTCTAGGGAGTGTTATGGATGTGGGGAGACTGGGCATATTAGGAGGAATTGTCCAAAACAGAGTTATAGACCCCCGATAGCTAGAGGTAGAAGTGGTCATGGTAGAGGCCGTTATTCTGGAGGACGTGGTGGTCGAGGTAATGGTGGTCACCAAAACGGCAGAGGTGATAGGCAAAACGGAGCCACTACAAAACAAACATGGTAGGGGCAACGGACAGACAAATGATAGGGCCCATTGTTACGCTTTCCCTGGGCGGTCTGAAGCGGAGGCATCGGATGCTGTCATCACAGGTAATCTTTTGGTTTGTGATTGCATGGCTTCTGTGTTGTTTGATCCCGGATCCACATTTTCTTATGTATCTTCCTCTTGCTAATGGTCTTAATTTACATTGCGAATTTCTTGACATGCCTATTCGGTTTCTACTCCGGTGGGTGAGTCTGTGGTGGTTGAAAAGGTATATAGATCTTGTTTGGTGAACTTTGTGGGGAGCACACTATTTGTAGATTTGGTTATCTTAGAAATGGTGATTTTGATGTAATTCTGGGTATGACTTGGCTTTCTCCGCAATTTGCGATCTTGGATTGTAATGCTAAAACGGTGACGTTAGCCAAGCCTTGGACAGATCCGTTAGTGTGGGAGGGTGACTACACTTCCAATACGGTTCGTATCGTCTCCTTTCTTCGTGCTAAGAAGATGGTTAGTAAGGGTTGCTTAGCTTTCTTGGCACACCTCAAGGATGACACTACCCAAGTACCTTCGATTGAGTCGGTTTCGGTAGTCCGTGAGTTTTTGGATGTGTTCCCTGCAGATCTTCCGGGTATGCCACTAGATAGGGATATTGACTTCTGTATTGATCTTGAACCGGGTACTCGCCCCATTTCTATACCCCCTTATAGAATGGCTCCCGCGGAGTTAAGAGAGTTAAAAGCACAACTTCAAGAGTTGTTGAGCAAGGGCTTCATTAGACCAAGTGCATCTCCTTGGGGTGCTCCGGTTTTGTTCGTGAAGAAGAAGGATGGGAGTTTTCGGATGTGCATAGACTACCGGCAGTTGAACAAGGTAACTATTAAGAACAAGTATCCTCTTCCTCGCATTGATGACTTGTTCGATCAGTTACAAGGTGCTTGTGTCTTCTCTAAAATTGACTTGAGATCCGGTTATCATCAATTGAAAATACGGGCAGCGGATGTGCCATAGACTGCTTTTCGAACTAGGTATGGGCATTATGAATTTGTGGTAATGTCTTTTGGTCTTACGAATACCCCTGCTGCGTTCATGAGTTTGATGAACGGGATTTTCAAGCCATATCTGGATCTCTTTGTGATCGTATTCATTGATGATATACTGATATACTCTAAAAGTAAGAAGGAACATGAGGAGCATTGAGAATGGTGTAAGAGTTATTGAGGAAGAAGAAGCTTTATGCCAATTCTCCAAGTGTGAGTTTTGGCTAGATTCAGTGTCCTTCTTGGGACACGTGGTTTCTAAGGATGGAGTGATGGTGGATCCATCTAAGATTGAGACAGTGAAGAATTGGGTGAGACCTACAAACGTGTCAGAAATAAGGAGTTGTTTGGTTTAGCTAGCTACTACCGCCGATTTGTCAAGGGATTCTCTTCTATTGCTTCCCAACTAACGAACTTGACTAAGCAGAATGTCCCATTTGTATGGTCGTATGAGTGTGAGGAAAGCTTTCAAAAACTCAAGACCTGTTGACCACTGCACCAATTCTTACCTTGCCAGTAGAGGGTAAGAACTTCATCGTTTATTGTGATGCATCCTATTCGGGTTGGGTGCAGTGCTAATGCAAGAGAATAATGTGATTGCTTATGCTTCGAGGCAATTAAAGGTGCATGAACGTAACTATCCGACCAATGATCTGGAGTTGGCCGCGGTAGTATTTGCACTAAAGTAATGGAGACACTATTTGTATGGGGTTAAGTGCGAAGTCTATAAGGACCATCGTAGCCTACAGTATGTCTTCACTTAGAAGGATTTGAATTTGAGACAGAGGAGATGGATGGAACTACTGAAGGACTACGATATCACTATTCTGTATCACCCGGGAAAACGAACGTTGTGGCGGATGCTTTAAGTAGAAAGGACCGGAAGCATGGGAAGTCTAGCTCATTTGCAAGTTTCTAGACGCCCATTGGCTAGAGAGGTGCAGATTCTGGCTAATGACCTCATGAGGTAGAAATAAATGAGAAGGGAGGATTGTTAGCTTGTGTGGAGGCAAGATCTTCCTTCCTTGACAAGATTAAGGGAAAACAGTTTGAGGATGAGAACTAGGTCGAATTAGAGATAAAGTGTTGCAAGGAGAGTCTAAAGAAGCAATAATTGATGAGGAAGGTGTTTTGAGGATTAAGGAAGGGTATGTGTGCCTCGTGTTGATGACTTGATCCACACTATTTTACAGAGGCTCATAGTTCCGGATACTCTATACTAATGGTGCAAAATGTACGTGACCTAAAAACACACTTTTGGTGGAGTAGAATGAAGCGCGACATTGTTGATTTTGTTGCCAAATGTCCAATTGTAAACAAGTAAAGTATGAACCAGAGGCCCGGAGGAACACTTCAGAGAATGCCCATTCCTGAATGGAAGTGGGAGAGAATTGCCAATGGACTTCGTGGTGGTCTTCCAAGGACATTGGGTAAGTTTAATCCATTTGGGGATTGTTGATAGGTTAACTAGTCTGGTCACTTCATTCCGGTCAAGGTGACCTACAATGTAGAGAAGTTAGCCAAAATCTACATCTCAGAAATCGTTCGGTTGCATGGAGTTCCACTCTCATCATATCAGATAGAGGTACGCAGTTACTTCTAAGTTTTGGAGAACATTGCATGCTGAATTAGGTACTAGGTTGGACCTTAGTACTGCGTTTCACCTCAGACTGATGGTCAGTCTGAGCGAACGATTCAAGTGTTGGAGGATATGCTTCGTGCATGTGTGATAGAATTTGGTGGTCATTGGGATAGTTTCTTACCTTTGGCAGAGTTTTATACAATAATAGCTATCACTCCAGTATTGACATGGCTCCATTTGAAGCATTATATGGGAGGAGGTGTAGATCTCCCATTGGCTGGTTCGATGCGTTGAGGTTAGACCTTGGGGTACTGACCTCTTGCGGGATTCGTTAGATAAGGTGAAGTGCATTCAAGGAAAGCTTCTAGCGGCTCAAAGTAGACAAAAGGAATATGCGGATCGAAAGGTTAGAGACTTGGAGTTATGGAGGGTGAACAAGTCTTGTGAAGGTTTCACCCATGAAAGGGGTGATGCGGTTTGGGTAAAAAGAGGTAAACTAAGCCCAAGTTATATTGGTCCCTTTGAAGTACTTAAGCGAGTAGGGGAGGTGGCTTAAGAATTAGCCTTGCCTCCAGGGCTGTCCGGAGTGCATCCGGTATTTCATGTGTCCATGTTGAAAAGATTTACCATGGGGATGGAAACTACATTCATCGTGGGATTCAGTCTTGCTTGATGAGAATTGACTTATGAGGAGGAACCGGTTGCTATTTTAGATAGAGAGTTCACAAGATGAGGTCGAGAGAGATTGCATCCTCAAAGTTCAATGGAAGAATCGACCGGGTGAAGAGGCCACTTGGGAGAAGGAGGCAGATATGCAAGAAAATACCCACATATGTTTACAGATTCGGTACTCCTTTTCGCCCTTGTTTTTCTTCTTTTGATCGTTCGAGGACGAACGATGGGTAAAATTGGTATTATTGTAACGACCTGTTTAGTCGTTTCGAGCAGCAGATTTTATTTCTGGAAAATTGGCTGAGACGACGGACCCACGACGGACCGTCATGGGCACGACGGAACCGTCGCAGGGTCTCGTTTAATATACTTAGAAATTCTGAAATTGGGTACTGAAAATCGACTCTCTGAACTTCGTGACGGACTTGCAGGACGGACCGTCACAGGACCCTTGGTTGAAAATGGGTCTCTGACCTTGCGACGACCTGCAGGACGGACCGTCGCAGGCACGACGGCCCGTCACAGGTGCGTAATCCCAGTTGGGTCGGATTTCTTTACACGTTTTAAGGGACGTTTGGACTATTCTGCTATAATTATATATTCGTGGGTTTATATTAATAACTCAATTCTTGGGGAAAAGAGGTACTTTGAGTAATTAGTGGGTTATTATTGCCATCTTTTATTCTTAATTATATGCTAATTAGGGTAAAAGAAGGAGGGGTTTGAATAAGAAAAATAGAAAGAACAAAGAGAGAGAGAATTGGACGATAGAGAGAGGATCGAACTAGAGGAAAACACAAAAGCTTGGGAAATTGCTTGTTGATCACTAATCTTCGGTGGAGGTAGGTTATGGTTTTTACGATATTCGTAGTGAACTTTATAGTGAGTGATATGGTTGATAGTATTGTAAATCCTGCTATGTGCTTAATTGTATGTTGTATGAATGTGATTTATAATGTGATTATATGAGCATGATGAAGTTATTGAATCCCAAATCTTGAAAAACCCTAATCTCTTTGTTAATGATGATGCCTTGGTAATAAGAAGGCTTGATAAACTAAAGTAACGAGATTGATGATGTCTTAGTATAAGAAAAGGCTTGATGAACTAAAGTAATGAGAATATGATGAGCCTTGGTATAAGAGAAGGCTTGATTGAATTGATAGAATGAGATTAGGGGATCGGAGTGTCACGTTCGGACACATAGAATTAAGGGATCGGGTGTCACGAACCGACCGTAGATTTAGGGGATCGGGTGTCACGAACCGACACGTAGATTTAGGGGATCGGGTGTCACGACCGACACGTAGATTTAGGGGATCGGGTGTCACGAACCGACACGTAGATTAAGGGGATCGGAGTCTCACGTACTGACACGTAGATTTAGGGGATCGGGTGTCACGAACCGACACGTAGAATTAGGGGATCAGAGTGTCACGTTCCGACACGTAGTAGTAGGGGATCGGAGTGTCACGTACCCACACAAGAGGAAGAAAAATAATGAATCTTGAAAGATGATAAATATAATGAACCTAATTCCCAAAACGAGTATGGTATTGAGGCTTGAGTCCTCATGGATGAACTTGGTATTACTTATTGATAATATAGTACTTGTTGTTGCTACATGTTGAGCATCATAGTTGATTTTTATAATATACTTGATATAATGTCTTCTATTTGAGTTGGCCGATGATATCTACTCAGACTTGTGGTTGTACTGACCCCCTACTTTTATGTTTTCTTCTTTGTATTTGTGGAGTGCAGAAACATGCCGTCGTCTTCAACTCAACAGTGATTCTAGCCAGTCTCGTCACACCGGATCTTCAGGGTGAGCTAATGCTTCTAGCTGGACTGGATCTTCTTCTTCAAGTCTTGATGCCTTGAACTTCCGGCATGGACTAGCTTTGTAGTTATTTTGTTCTTAGACATTCTTAGTTTAGTAATTTGAGATAGATGTTCTTGTGATGATGACTTCCAGATTTGGGGGATAATAATAATAGTTTTTGAATTGTTTTAATAAGGAGTTAAGTCTTCCGCATTACTTTCAGTCGATATACATTGAAATGTTAAGAGATTGATTGGTTGGTTCGCTCACATAGGAGGGTAAATGTGGGTGCCAGTCGCGACTCGGTTTTGGGTCGTGACAATATCACCATATTTAATAGAAATATATTTGAATTGAGCTTTATTAATATGGTTTGAACCATCTTTTTCAATATGATATTACTACAATGATTTTCTTTTTAATTGTTTACAGAGTTTATCCAACAAAATTAGTGTTTAAATTTTTTTTTAAAATACAAGGTCCTATAACTTCTTTTTTTTAATCATTTTCTTTTTAAGATGTTAATATTTTATTTGAAATACTATTTCTTTAAAAATTTATGAAATAATATGAAGGTGTGAGCGATCTAATTTAAAATTTCAAAATATTATCTAATTTGAAGAAAAGGCTATTTTTATTTTTAATTTAATCACAATTTTGTAATTTTAAGAAAAATTATGTTTTCTTCAAGTTCACTATTAATGGGCTTCAATTTTTTTGGAGGTCTAAATCTAAAGCTTCATTTATTTTCTTCTTGAGCCATTTTTGTCCCTTAAATAGTGACACCGCTTTGAAAAAATTCTGCATACACTACTGCTTGCAGAATGATATTGATTATCTCAAAGTAGAGTTAAAAGAAAAGATTATAACATAGTAAAAAAATTTAGATTGTAATAAAATTGACTCGGGATTCCATTAAAACTTAAATAAAAAATTTAATTTTGTAGAAGTAAAAAAAAGACAAAACTCAAGATGTTTCTAACAACAAAGAGGAGGAATATTTTGTTCATTTGTGAAAAAGTTATTTGGATCAATTTGATGTTTTGCTCTTGCCAATCTTTGAAAGTTATCTTTAAAATACTTGGTACCCTAAGTCATGATAGCTTATCCATAACTCGAGTAATTACCTTGTTGATATCTCATATCACATGATTAAGTCTTGAATATCCCACCTCATATTGTGTACCAAACAACATTATCAGAATCTGTCCTAATGATTTGAAGTTCCTATATTCCTATACTCAGAATTTGAAGACGATGGGTGCAGCACCAACGGCTAATACACGATAAGTAAAACATATCATTTAGTATTGCTTAACATAATATTTTTTATAAAATATACAAATATAAAACTAATTTAAAAACATATAAACCTCATTTTGCTTCCGTTTGTACCGTAAAATATCAGCTTGGGGCAATTGGGTAAAAATGTTGCACACAGTTGCTAGCAACTTTGGATTTTTTCTATCAAGTCACCTATTATTTTTTATTATTTTAATTTAAATGAGGAAATAAATAATCTCGAGACTAATCGAATTGGATGACTTATATAAACCTCTAGTTTATGAGTTAATTATTTAGATACACGCTAATTTATAATATTTCAAATTTTACTAGATTTTGAAATATTCATATATGTTCAATGTACGTATATCAGGATACACATAATTGTGGGCAATCTGTTCTAGATATATTGTATCCAAGTGGATTTCCTATCTTTGATACATAGACAACTCTCCCTCGCCTCCCTGCCATCTTTCTCGTCACTCTCCTATGTGTTTGACATCCCATATACATGTGAGTTACACTAGATACATACATATACATGTAGCTAGTGTGATTTGTATGTATTTTAGATACATAGACAAATCTCGCTCGTTTCCTTTCCGTTGTTACTCGCCTTTCTCCTATTTTTGTGTATCCGGTAGAATAAATATGAATCTTGGTGTGTCTAACTTAAAATCAAGTATGAAATTACTAATTAATGATACAAAATATAATTATTTCAAAATATAGGAAGAAAGTAATATATTAGAAATATTTGTGTAATTAGATAGGTTCTCTAATTTAACACCTCTAACAAAATACAAAATAAAATACTTCATATTTTATCCATAATTATTATGTCTTATTTTCTATATGTCAAACTAGGGGTGTCTAAAATAAACTCAAAAATAGGTAATTCGTCCAATCCACCCAGAACTTTAAGGGTTGGGCTCAAGTCGATTTGAATTGGGTTCAATCTCATTGGGCTCAAGTCGATTTGAATTGGGTTCAATCTCAACCTACTCAAGCCTAACCCATTTAAAGAAAATCCTCACTGAGCCCATTTCAATCTTTAATTTCAACCGATTTTAGAACACTTTACTATATGTTCCTATATGAAAAGTATGAAATATTATATATTTAACATATTTAAGAATTAATCTATCGATCTATTACATTTTATGTAAAAAAAACTTGAGCCGAAATTTGAATCGTAATTATAAAATTTAAATATCACTATGTTAAAATTATTGAGATTAATTGAATCAAATTGGATGGGACAAGACTCAACCCATTTTTTAGTCCATTTAAACCAACTCATTTGATCCCAAAGTAAACTTAGGCGGGTCAAGACCCAACCCGATTTATAGTTTAACCCATTTTAGTATTTCCAATTTCAACTCAACTCGCACATTTGACACCCCTATGCCAAACGATCCTACAAGTTTTATCTCTTTTGGAAAAAGAAGGCGCTTCATAACAAATAAGGAAAATAAAATATTTATTAGCTGATATTCCTTTTTTAAGAAAAATACCTCAACAATTATGTGCGTGCATATTTTAAATGTATATAATTTAATTTTTTGTATACAATGATGAAAATAATTTAATCTTGTGTGATGAGACCAACGAACCTAATGCTCTGATACCAAGTTTGTCACGACCCAAAACCGAGCCGCGACTGGCACCCACACTTACCCTCCTATGTGAGCGAACCAACCAATCTAAACCTAACATTTCAATGTAATATCAACAGAAAGTAATGCGGAAGACTTAAACTCATTAATAAAAACCAATTCAATAACTTCTAAATTCAACATCTATTATTTCCCAAAATCTGGAAGTCATCATCACAAGAACATCTATGATAATTACTAAACTAAGAGTATTCTAAGAAGCTAAAACAAGTAAAAGCTGGTCCATGCCGGAACTTCAAGGCATAAGACATGAGGAAGAAGATCCAGTCCAAGCTAGAAACATTAGCTCACCCTGAAGATCCGTGTGACAAAGACTGGCTAGAATTGCGGTGAGTTGAAGACGACGACACGTTTGCTGCACTCCACAGATAACAAAGAAAGAAACATGCAAGTAGGGGTCAGTACAAAACACGGGTACTGATAGATATCATCGGCCAATAAATAGAAAACAATATATATATCAAGTAATATCATAATTCAACTATAATACTCAAATGTAGCAACAACAAGTACCAATCATAAATAAGTACCGCCAAGTTCCACACATGAGGACTCAAGCCTCAATACCATACTCATTTGGGAATTACGTTCATTAGATTGAGTATATAACATCCTTCAAGATTCATTTCTTTCTTCCTCTTGTGTCGGTACCTGACCCCTCCGATCCCCTACTACTATGTGTCGGAATGTGGACACTCCGATCCCTAATTCTACGTGTCGGTTCGTGACACCCGATCCCCTAAATCTACGTGTCGGTTCGTGACACCCGATCCCCTAAATCTACGTGTCGGTTCGTGACACCCGATCCCCTAATTCTACGTGTCGGTTCGTGACACCCGGTCCCCCTAATACTACGTATCGGTTCTTGACACCCGATCTCTTAATTCTATGTATCGGAACGTGACACTCCGATCCCCTAATCTCATTAAGTTCGTTCATCAAGCCTCCTCTTATACCAAGGCATTATCATTCTCATTACTTTAGTTCATCAAGCCTTCTCTTGTACCAAGGCATCATCATTAACAAAGATATTAGGGTTTTGCAAGATTTGGGATTCAATAGCTTCATCGTGCTTATTCCTTTTGCCTACTTTGCGCCGCTAAAAGCTTTTCTTGAATAGATTTCACCTTTTCTATTGAATCCCTCAAAAGGTCAGTACCCCAAGGTCTAACCTCAAATGCTTCAAACAACCCAATGGGAGACCTACATCTCCTCCCATACAATGCTTCGAATGGAGCCATATCAATACTTGAGTGATAGCTATTATTGTATGAAAACTCTGCTAAGGGTAAGAAACTATTCCAATGGCCACCAAATTCTATCACACATGCACGAAGCATTCCTCCAACAACTTGAATCGTTCGCTCAGACTGACCATCGGTCTGAGATGAAATGCAGTACTAAGGTCCAACCTAGTACCCAATTCCGCATGCATGTTTTCCAAAACTTAGAAGTAAACTGCGTATCTCTATCTGATATGATGGAGAGTGGAACTCCGTGCAATCGAACAATCTCTGAGATGTAAAGCTTGGCTAACTTTTCTGCATTGTAATTCACCTTGACCGGAATTAAATGAGCAAACTTAGTTAACCTATCAACAATCACCCAAATGGAGTCATACTTACCCATTGTCTTGGGAAGACCAACCACGAAGTCCATTGCAATTCTCTCCCATTTCTATTCAGGAATGGGCATTCTTTGAAGCGTTCCTCCGGGCCACTGATGTTCATACTTTACTTGTTGACAATTTGGACATTTGGCAACAAAATCAACAATGTCGCGCTTCATTCTACTCCACCAAAAGTGTTGCTTTAGGTCACGGTACATCTTGGTTGCACCCGGATGTATAGAATACCGCGAACTATGAGCCTCTGTCTGAATAGTGTTGATCAATTCATCGACACGGGGTACACATACCCTTCCCTTAATCCTCAAAACACCTTCCTCATTGATTTGTGCTTCCTTAGCCTCTCCTCGCAACATTTTATCTCGGATACGGATCAATTTCTCATCATCAAACTGCCTTCCCTTAATCTTGTCAAGGAAGGAAGATCTTGCCTCCACACAAGCCAAAAATCCTCCCTTCTCATTTACTTCTAACCTCCTAATATGTCCAGTCTCCCCACATCCACCTCAGACCGGTCAACACTTCTCTGAGAGACCTATGCTTGACTCTAGAGAGTGTTATGGATGTGGGGAGACTGGACATATTAGGAGGTTAGAAGTAAATGAGAAGGGAGGATTTTTGGCTTGTGAGGAGACAAGATCTTCCTTCCTTGACAAGATTAAGGGAAGGCAGTTTAATGATGAGAAATTGATCAGGATCCGTGATAAAGTGTTGCGAGGAGAGGCTAAGGAAGCACAAATCGATGAGGAAGGTGTTTTGAGGATTAAGGGAAGGGTATGTGTACCCCGTGACGATGAATTGATCAACGCTATTCTGACAATGGCTCATAGTTTGCGGTATTCTATACATCCGGGTGCAACAAAGATGTACCGTGACCTAAAGCAACACTTTTGGTGGAGTCGAAAGAAGCGCGACATTGTTGATTTTGTTGCCAAATGTCCAAATTGTCAACAAGTAAAGTATGAACATCAGAGGCCCGGAGGAACGCTTCAGAGAATGCCCATTCCTGAATGGAAATGGGAGAGAATTGCAATGGACTTCGTGGTTGGTCTTCCCAAAACAATGGGTAAGTATGACTCCATTTGGGTGATTGTTGATAGGTTAACTAAGTCTGCTCATTTAATTCCGGTAAAGGTGACTTACAATGCAGAAAAGTTAGCCAAACATTACATCTCAGAGATTGTTCGATTGCACGGAGTTCCAATCTCCATCATATCAGATAGAGGTACGCAGTTTACTTCTATGTTTTGGAAAACATTGCATGCGGAATTGGGTACTAGGTTGGACCTTAGTACTGCATTTCATCCTCAGACCGATGGTCAGTCTTAGCGAATGATTCAAGTGTTGGAGGATATGCTTCGTGCATGTGTGATAGAATTAGGTGGCCATTGGGAAATCTTCTTACCCTTAGCAGAGTTTTCATACAATAATAGCTATCACTCAAGTATTGTTATGGCTCCATTCGAAGCATTGTATGGGAGGAGATGTAGGTCTCCCATTGGATGGTTTGATGCATTTGAGGTTAGACCTTGGGGTACTTACCTTTTGAGGGATTCAATAGAAAAGGTGAAATCTATTCAAGAAAAGCTTTTAGCGGTGCAAAGTAGGCAAAAGGAATAAGCATGATGAAGATATTGAATCCCAAATCTTGCAAATCCTAATCTCTTTGTTAATAATGATGCCTTGGTACAAGAGAAGGCTTGAACTAAGTAATAAGAATGATAATGCCTGGTATAAAGAGAGGCTTTGATGAACGAACTTAATGAGATTAGGGGATCGGAGTGTCACGTTCCGACACATAGAATTAAGGGATCGGGTGTCACGAACCGACACGTAGTATTAGGGGGACCGGGTGTCACGAACCGACACATATAATTAGGGGATCGGGTGTCACGAACCGACACGTAGATTTAGGGGATCGGGTGTCACGAACCGACATGTAGAATTAGGGGATCGGAGTGTCACGTTCCGACACATAGTAGTAGGGGATCGGAGTGTCACGTACCGACACAAGAGGAAGAAAGATAATGAATCTTGAAGGATGTTAATTTACTCAATTTAATGAACGTAATTCCCAAATGAGTATGGTATTGAGGCTTGAGTCCTCATGTGTGAACTTGGCGGTACTTATTTATGATTATGGTACTTGTTGTTGCTACATGTTGAGTATTATAGTTGAATTATGATATTACTTGATATATATACTGTTTTCTATTTTGAGTTGGCCGATGATATCTACTCAGTACCCGTGTTTTGTACTGAACCCTACTTACATGTTTCTTTCTTTGTTATATGTGGAGTGCAGCAAATGTGCCGTCGTCTTCAACTCAACCCCAATTCTAGCCAGTCTTCGTCACACCAGATCTTCAGGGTGAGCTAATTTTTCTAGCTTGGACTGGATCTTCTTCCTCATGTCTTGATGCCTTGAAGTTCCGGCATGGACCAGCTTTTCTGTTTTTTAGCTTCTTAGAATACTCTTAGTTTAGTAATTTGATCATAGATGTTCTTGTGGTGATGACTTCCAGATTTTGGGAAATATAGATGTTGAATTTTAGAAGTTATTGAATTGGTTTTTATTAATGAGTTTAAGTCTTCCGCATTACTTTCTATTGATATTACATTGAAATGTTAGGGTTTAGATTGGTTGGTTCGCTCACATAGGAGGGTAAGTGTGGGTGCCAGTCGCGGCTCGGTTTTGGGTCGTGACAATAATGATCGAGTTATAATAATTTGTAAGAATTGCCATATAGATTGCATTTGAACCTTGTGGTTCTTGTAAGAAAATAAAATTGTTTTAATAAAAAAATGGGAAGATAGTTCTAGTGGTGATTGTATTATGATGTTTTTATATAAAATATTAGAAAATGATTTTAAGTATTCAAACAGTCTAAAAATTTATACCATCAGTAGTTTTGGTCCTTCTATAATCAACAAATGTTGAATGTATATGTATGTATATGACATCAAAAATATAAAGTGAAGTGAAAAAGGATTTTATGATAAGCTAAAATTTGTAATGAAAAAAACTAGGGTTTATTTAAAACATAACAGAAAAGATTCAAATTATAGGACTAAAATTAGAGAATGGTCATTAATGTATGACTTTGATCTTCTTTGTTTTCGAGAAATAGTAAATATTATCATTTTAAAGAAAAATTAAAGGTCATTCTCTTCTCAAATCCGAGAAGTCTGATGATCTGGACCATTTACACGAACTTCATCACCCTTAAACACCCTTATTTCTCACATTCATCCTCTTCTACAAACACAACAAAACAACCCTAACCAAATCAATCTTAACGAGATTCGTCGATTTTGCTAAATCAGCCAATTAAGGGTAGTGATGTCACTCTCATCACCTCCACATAGTCCTTTTCTCATTTTCAAAGCCATAGAAGGACATAGTTTTGATAAAATATCTAAGCTTGAAGTAATTTTATTAACTTAGTAATTTCGTACAACATTGGCCCAGCGAGTCCAAAAAATATTTGGCCCAATCCAAAAATTGAAACGACCACCCTTTCTTAAATATCACCCTAGTAGCTAGGTTTTTCAAATACAATTCTCTGTTTTCCTCTTCGGTGTCGTCGTTGGGTGCTTTCACTAACTCCACCTTCCTCCTTCTTATGCGATAGATCATCATATCTTCGTCCTATTTATACCACAATTCATCTTTCTTAGCTCGCAGAGGTGGACCTCCACTATATTTTGCACTTTTCCTTTTTCTTATTTAGTCGGACATCTTTTTTTCTTTTACAGATATTTGCTCCAGTGGCTGAATTGCAAACTCCCGTGATTTTGATAGATCAGCAAAAGATCATCTCCTCTACTGTAGCTTTGAATAGAAAAGGAAAAACTCGTAAAATCATATGATTCAAACTTTGTCCATGCAATTTTCACTATTGATGGTCTCGAAACATTGATCCTTCATATGTCTTTCAGTCTGAAAAGGTAACCCTATCTTCCTTCTTTATTACTTTTAAGAATTAATCTCTATCATTGTCCTTTGGAGAAACACTCTTGTCATTGGTTTGAAATTTAAAATTTTGAATTCGCTAAACTTTTTATAGAAGTTGTTATTCCCAAAATATACCTCATAAAAGGATTGGTTCATTGTTCACCCCCCTTTATATATTTATGGTTGCAAACTTTTACAAATACATCTATAATTATGAGATCATTTTAATTATACCCTTTTGATTTCTAAATTTTTTTTAATGAAAAAGTACTTTTATTTTATAATTTTGTACCTTTGAAGTATTATCATTTTTAGAAAAGAACATTATTATGAATTACCCCTTTAATTGAGCAATTAGATAATCTTATTGATTATTAATCATCAGATAATTTTTATAGTCATAATGTATAAAGATTGACTATAAATATAGCATCACAATTTTTGGCTTTCATAATTGTTAAATATTGAACTTTAATACTTAACACTCGTTCACATAATGTAACAAATACAAAGAGAACATTAAAAATTCAACAAGATTTAGGTTATAAAAGTTAATGTCGATTACTAGTACTTATTCTAAATCAGTGAAAGGCACTTGAAGCAAGTAAAAGAATTTATAATTACTATTTGAAGTACCATGATATGTACAAATAAAAACCAAACAATCTAAAATAAGTTGAAGCCAAAGATGTATACTAGAAATGTGTAAGTATACAAATACAAAATGAGATTAAAGAAAGAACTGAACATATATGAATAACTCCAAAAAATCTAATAAATATTTTTATTTGATTCAACAATTTTATAATTAAATAAGTAGGTTTGCTTGTAATAGAAAGTTGTAATAAATTCTTTCTATTTTTGAGGTCTTTTGGATTGGGCTTTCTGAAAAGTAGTAGCAGACTACATGCATTTGTTTGTTCAATGGTAATATTCTTAATTTATTGAAAAAAGAAGAAAATAAGTCTGAAGCGCATACATTAATAATCATTTTGACAATTATCTCTTCCAAATCATACAAATTATATCGTCTCTCTTATGTTTTTATAAAATTCGATCCCATTCTACCGGCTCGGTAGAACTCATTCAGAATAAAATCAAGTTCATCACTAATATATACGAAGATCATCAATGACTAATCTACGATAGTTCCTAGTTGGTGGAAATAAATAGTGGCATTCTATGAATGTTGTTTGAAGAGTTCACAAATATGACTCTAGGCATTTATAGAATGTCAATGTTTGTTCCGACCAACTTAGGAGTTTTTTTTTTCATTTACATTAATTTTTGATAATCTACGGGTGCATATACCGATGACAAGTTGATTTTATTTTGAATGATTTCTATTGAGTAGGTAGAACAGGCTCATTAATTAGTATTTCGCTTTGAAAAATCAAACTAAAATCATCAGATACTAATCTACATGAAAATCACGAGGTTTCATTAGATTTTAACAATATCCACATTTTTATCTTTAACAATATCCATATCATTTTTCATTAACAATATCCACAATGAAGAAATGTATTACAGAGAGTACATTAAGATCTTGCATCATATTTTATCTGACTTGCAAATAGGATAAAATACGATGCAAGTTCTCAATGTACTCTCTGTCATACACTACTTCATCATTTGGACAATCGAAAGGTTGTTGCATCAATGTCCTCACCAAGCATGTGTACTAGGTAAAATCACGCACACTGCTCATCAGTGATAACCCCGTAAACTCATTTGATAACATACTCAATTCAAACTTAATTGAAAAATCAACAACTGCAAACTTACAAATAAATATAAAAGCATCATTTAATGCTAATAATTAATTAGAAACATTCTTCTTGCACCTTTCAACCCCAATGACCTATGACCTCTACTATTTCCCTTATACTACTCCGACAAATGTTATACAAGGGATTCTTAAGCGCAACAACTCTTCTCATTAACTTACAAACACTAATAACAATCAAGAACATTCATTGTATCTCTTCGTATGCAAATCAGCGCTCATCAATGAATTGATGAATCTACAAATGAATTCATCAACAGCATGTATCCTAGCATTATCTGGAGACAGGTACAACATTACCAAATCTACAAAAGCAGAAGATCAAATAAATAAGTGTATACGATTATATGCTTTATTAGTAAAGTCTCTCACTAAAATTCTCATTTGTAGTGCTTGGGATTATAATAACACGAGAATGTTAGTGAGAGAGTTTACTAATGAAGCATGTAACCGTTTACACTTATTTATTTCCTCGTCTGCTTCTGCATTTTCGATAATGTTGTACGTGTCTCTAAATAATGCTAAGAAATATGTTGCTGATGAATCTATTCGTAGATTCATCAATTTATTAATTAGTGATGATTTGCATATGAAGAGATACAGTAAATGTGCTGAATTGTTATTAGTGTTTTGTAAGTTACTTAGAAGAGTTGTTGCGCTTGAGAATCCCTTGTATAAATTTTGTCGGAGTAGTATAAGGCAAATAGTAAAGGTTATTGGGATTGCAAGGTGCAATAAGAATGTTGCTAATGAATTATTAGCACTGAACGATGTTTTATGTTTGTTCATGAGTTTGTAGTTGTTGATTTACCAATAGGTTAATATTGAACATGAGATTAAATGAGTTTGCAGGTTTTCATTGATGAGAATTGTGCGTGATTTTACCTAGTATGTGTGCTTTGTGTTGTCATTGAGCAACAACCTTCTGTCCAAGCGGTGAAACTGTAACAACCTGTTTAGTCGTTGTGAGCAGCTGATTTTATTTCTGGAAAAATTGGCTGAGGCGACGGACACCACGACGGACCGTCATGGGCACGACGGACCGTCGAGGGTGTCTCGTTCCAAAACACTTAGGAATTTTGAAATCTGAGTACTGAAATCGACTCTCTTAACTTTGTGACGGACCTGCAGGACGGACCGTCACAGGTACGACGAACCGTCGTGATCCCCCGTTTCAAAACACTTCAACTCTTGAGAATTTGGTACAGGGAACGAGTCTCTGATCGTCGTGACGGAAGTGCAGGACGGACCGTCATAGGTACGACGGGCCGTCACAGACTCCTTAAAGAAATCGAGTCTCTGACAAACCTGCATGACGGATCGTCGCAGGCACGACGGGCCGTCACAGGTTGCGTAATCCCAGTCTGGGTCAGATTTCTTTAAGTGATTTAAGGGACGTTTTGGACTATTCCTGCCATAATTATATATTTCGTGGGTTATATTAATAACTCAATTCTTGAGGGATAAAGAGGTAACTTGAGTTAATTAGTGGGGTATTATCATCTTTTACACTTAATTATATGTTAATTAGGGTAAAAGGAAAGGGTTTGAATAAAGAAAAAGAAAGAACAAAGAGAGAAGAGGGTCGAACGAACGAGAAGAAGAACCAAGCTTGGGAATTGCTTGCTTGATCAAAATCTTCGGTGGAGGTAGGTTATGGTTTTTACGATATTCGTAGTGAACTCTTAATAGTGAATGATATGTATTGATAGTATTGTAAAACCCTTCTATATGCTAATTGTATGCTTGCATAATATGATTATGTAATTGTGATAAAATAAGCATGATGAAGTTATTGAATCCAAAATCTTGAAAGAAAACCCTAATTCACTTGTTAATGATGATGCCTTGGTGTAAAAGAAGGCTTGATAAATTATATAATGAGATTGATGATGCCTTGGTGTAAAAGAAGGCTTGATAAATTATATAATGAGATTGATGATGCCTTAGTATAAAAGAAGGCTTGATGAATTAGGGGATCGGGTGCCACGTTCCGGTACCAGGATAGTAATGAGGATCGGAGTGTCACGTTCCGACACCAGGATAGTATATGGATTGGGTGCCACGTTCCGGTACCAGGGTAGAATGAGGATCGGAGTGTCACGTTCTGACACCAGAATAGTATATGGAGCGGAGTGTCACGTACCGACACAAGAGGAAGAAAGATAATGAATCTTGAAAGATGAATAATATACTCAATCTAATGAACCTAATTCCCAAAACGAGTATGGTATTGAGGCTTGAGTCCTCATGGATGAACTTGGTAGTACTTATTGATGATTATGGTACTTGTTGTTGCTACATGTTGAGTATTATAGTTGTTTTATAATGTTACTTGATATATATTGTCTTCTATTTTAAGTTGGCCGATGATATCTACTCAGTACCCGTGCTTTGTACTTACCCCCTACTTTTATGTTTTCTTCTTTCTTTGTTATTTGTGGAGTGCAGCAAACGTTCCGTCGTCTTCAACTCAAAGTAATTCTAGCCAGTCTCAGTATACCGGATTTCAGGGTGAGCTAATGCTTCTAGCTTGGACTGGATCTTCCTCTTCATGTCTTGATGCCTTGAACTTCCGGCATGGACTAGCTTTTTAGTTATTTTAGTTCTTAGACATTCTTAGTTTAGTAATTTGAGATAGATGTTCTTGTGATGATGACTTCCAGATTTTGGGGATAATAATAGTTTGAATTGATTTTATTACTGAGTTTAAGTCTTCCGCATTGTATTTGTTTATTATGTTTGAAATGTTAAGGGTTAGATTCGTTGGTTCGCTCACATAGGAGGGTAAATGTGGGTGCCAGTCGCGGCTCGGTTTTGGGTCGTGACAAACTTGGTATCAGAGCATTAGGTTCGTTGGTCTCATCACACAAGAACAGGTCTAGTAGAGTCTTAAGGAACTATAGGGGGGCGCCTTTACTTCTCCTTGAGAGGCTATAAGACTTTAGGAAAATTCCACTCTTTCTTTCTTTCTTTCGTGCTATTACTTGAATCCAATTGGTATCTAGGTGATACAAATTGGTATCTGACCATCTTCACTCTATTTCGCAGATGGTTAGAACTAGAGCAACGACTGCGCCAACCCCAACACCAACACCGACAAGACAAGAAACGTCTGAGCCAGCCACTGGGGCTGTGGCTCGAGGAAGAGCAGTGGCAAGACGCCGTGGAAGAGGTCGTGGGAAGACGTCCTCTAGAGGAAGAGGACAAGCACCTAGCCCATTTGATACTAGGGCGGTGACTCCTCCACCAACTGAGGAGGTGATAAGAGAGGGTGAGGAAGGGGAGAATGAACAAGTGCAAGATGAGGAATTGGCACCCCCAACCTACCCCAGAGATGATCGATCAGGTTCTTGCTTATCTTAGCGGGTTATCTGATCAGGGTCAGGCATCTCCAATGGTTTCTGTACCAACACCTCCGGTTTCAGAGATACGATATGCGGCTACTATGGCTCCTCGTATGGATGCCTCATTGGACAGAGGCACGTTTCCACGTCTGACTACTGGCCTATAATGACAAATGATCAGCATGAACTTTTCAGTAAGTTCTTGAAATTGAAACTTCCAGTCTGCAAGGGTGCTAAATCTGAGGATGCTTACGATTTTCTGGTTGACTGTCATGAGCTACTACACAAGATGGGTATAGTAGAACGGTTTGGTGTTGAGTTCGTGAGTTATCAGTTCAAGGGAACGCCAAAATGTGGTGGCTGGTCACATGTTGAGTGTCAACCAACAGAGGCACCACCTATGACTTGGGCCTCATTCTCTAGCTTGTTTATGGAAAAGTATATCCCCCGGACTTTGAGGGATAGGAAAAGGGATGAGTTCTTGAGCCTAGAGCAAGGTAGGATGTCGGTTAATTCATATGAGGCTAAGTTTCGTGCATTATCCAGGTATGCCACCCAACTTTGTTTCAGTCCACAAGAGCGGATTCGCCGGTTTGTGAAGGGGTTGAGGTCAGGATTGCGGATTTCAGCCTTACAGGTAGCGGCTACTGCAAAATCCTACAAAGAGGTAGTAGACTTTGTGATAGAGGTGGAAGGAGTGAAGCCAGATGACTTCACCACGACATGGACATCAAAAAGGTTTCGAAAGGGAGGTGAGTTTAATGGTTCTTACTCTAGAGGACAGAGTTCAGGGGGTTACTCGGCCTGACCAATTCAGTCTTCACTACAGACTGTAGTTGGGGGTCCACCTCAGACCGGTCAACACTTCTCTGAGAGACCGATGCTTGAATCCAGAGAATGTTATGGATGTGGGGAGACTGGGCACATTAAGAGGTATTGCCCAAAACAGAGTTACAGACCTCCCATAGTCAGAGGTAGAGGTGGTCATGGTAGAGGCCGTTATTCTGGAGGACGTGGTGGTCGAGGTAATAGTGGTCACCAAAACGGCAGGGGTGATGGGAAAACTGGAGCCACTACATCACAACATGGTAGGGGCAACGGACAGACAAGTAATGGGGCCCATTGTTACGCTTTCCCTGGGAGATCTGAAGCGGAGACATCTGATGCTATTATCACAGGTAATCTCTTGGTTTGTGATTGCATGGTTTCTGTATTGTTTGATCCCGGATCCACATTTTCTTATGTATCTTCTTCATTTACTAATGGTCTTAATTTACCTTGTGAATTACTTGATATGCCTATTCGTGTTTCTACTCCGGTGGGTGAGTCTGTGATAGTTGAAAAGGTATATAAGTCTTGTTTGGTGAATTTTGTGGGGAGCAACACTTATGTAGATTTGGTTATCTTGAAATGGTTGACTTTGATGTAATTCTGGGTATGACTTGGCTTTCTCTGATTTTGCGATCTTGGATTGTAATGCTAAAACTGTGACGTTAGCCAAGCCTGGGACAGATCCGTTAGTGTGGGAGGCGACTACACTTCCAATCCGTTCGTATCGTGTCCTTTATTCGTGCTAAGAGAATGGTTAGTAAGGGTTGTTTAGCCTTCTTAGCACACCTCAAGGATGACACTACCCAAGTACCTTCGATCGAGTCGGTTTCGGTAGTCCGTGAGTTTTTGGATGTGTTCCCTACAGATCTTCCTGGTATGCCACCAGATAGGGATATTGACTTCTGTATTGATCTTGAACCGGGTACTCTCGCCCATTTCTATACCCCCTTATAGAATGGCTCCCGCGGAGTTAAGAGAGTTAAAGGCACAACTTCAAGAGTTGTTGAGCAAAGGCTTCATTAGACCAAGTGCATCTCCTTGGGGTGCTCCGGTTTGTTTGTGAAAAGAAGGATGGGAGTTTTTTGATGTGCATAGACTATAGACAACTAAACAAGGTAACTATCAAAAAAACGTATCCCATTCCTCGCATTGATGACTTGTTCGATCAGTTACAGGTGCTTGTGTCTTCTCTAAAATCACTTGAGATCCGGTTATCATGATTGAAAATACGGGCAACGGATGTGCCAAAGAATGCTTTTCGAACTAGGTATGGGCAATACGAATTTGATGTTGTCTTCGGTCTTACGAATGCCCCTGCTGCCTTCATGAGCTTGATGAACGGGATCTTCAAGCCATATCTGGATCTCTTTGTGATCGTATTCATTGATGATATACTGATGATATACTCTAAAAGTAAGAAGGAACATGAGGAGAATTTGAGAATGGTGTTAGAGTTATTGAGGAAGAAGAAGAAGCTTTATGCCAAATTCTCCAAGTGTGAGTTTTGGCTAGATTCAATGTCCTTCTTGGGACACGTGGTTTCTAAGGATGGAGTGATGGTGTATCCATCTAAGATTGAGACAGTGAAGAATGAGAGATGGAGAGACAAGTACTTGTCAGAAATAAGGAGTTTTGTTAGTTTAGCTAGCTACTACCGCCGATTTGTCAAGGGATTCTCTTCTATTGCTTCCCAATTAACTAACTTGACTAAGCAGAATGTTCCATTTGTATGGTTGGATGAGTGTGAGGAAAGCTTTCAGAAACTCAAGACCTTGTTGACTACTGCACCAATTCTTACCTTGCCAGTAGAGGGTAAGAACTTCATTGTTTATTGTGATGCATCCTATTCTGGGTTGGGTTGCAGTGCATACAAGAGAAGAATGTGATTGCTTATGCTTCGAGGCAATTAAAGGTGCATGAACGTAACTATCCGACCATGATTGGAGTTGGCCGCGGTAGTATTTGCACTAAAGCATGGAGAGACACACTATTGTATGGGGTTAAATGTGAAGTCTATACGGACCATCGTAGCCTACAGTACGTCTTTACTCAAAAAGATTTGAACTTGAGACAGAGGAGATGGATGGAACTACTGAAGGATTACGACATCACTATCTTGTATCATCCGGGAAAAGCGAATGTTGTGGCGGATGCTTTAAGTAGAAAGGCCGGAAGCATGGGAAGTCTAGCTCATTTGCAAGTTTCTAGACGCCCATTGGCTAGAGAGGTGCAGATTCTGTCTAATGACCTTATGAGGTTAGAAATAAATGAGAAGGGAGGATTGTTAGCTTGTGTAGAGGCAAGATCTTCTTTTCTTGACAAGATCATGGGAAAACAGTTTAATGATGAGAAACTAGGTCGAATTCGAGATAAAGTGTTGCAAGTAGAGGCTAAAGAAGCAACAATCGATGAGGAAGGTGTTTTGAGGATTAAGGGAAGGGTATGTGTACAACGCATCGATGATTTGATCACCACTATTCTGACAGAGGCTCATAGTTCCGGATATTCTATACATCCTGGTGCAACCAAGATGTACCGTGACCTAAAGCAACACTTTTGGTGGAGTAGAATGAAGCGTGACATTGTGGATTTTGTTGCCAAATGCCCAAATTGTCAACAAGTAAAGTATGAACACCAGAGGCCCGGAGGAACACTTCAGAGAATGCCCATTCCTGAATGGAAGTGGGAGAGAATTGCAATGAACTTCGTGGTTGGTCTTCCAAAGACATTGGGTAAGTTTGATTCCATTTGGGTGATTGTTGATAGGTTAACTAAGTCTACTCACTTCATTCCTGTCAAGGTGACCTACAATGCAGAGAAGTTAGCCAAAATCTACATCTCAGAAATCGTTCGACTGCATGGAGTTCCACTCTCCATTATATCAAATAGAGGTACGCAGTTTACTTCTAAGTTTTGGAGAACATTGCATGTGGAATTAGGTAATAGGTTGGACCTTAGTACTGTGTTTCACCCTCAGACTGATGGTCAGTCTGAGCGAACGATTCAGGTGTTGGAGGATATGCTTCGTGCATGTGTGATAGAATTCGGGGGCCATTGGGATAGCTTCTTACCTTTGGCAGAGTTTTCATACAATAATAGCTATCACTCCAGTATTGACATGGCTCCATTTGAAGCATTGTATGGGAGGAGGTGTATATCTCCCATTGGTTGGTTCGATGCATTTGAGGTGAGACCTTGGGGTACTGACCTCTTGAGGGATCGTTAGATAAAGTGAAGTGCATTCAAGGAAAGCTTCTAGCGGCTCAAAGTAGACAAAAAGAATATGCAGATCGAAAGGTTAGAGATTTGGAGTTTATGGAGGGTGAACAAGTCTTGTTGAAGGTTTCACCCATGAAAGGGGTGATGTGGTTCGGAAAAAGGGGTAAACTAAGTCCAAGGTATATCGGACCATTTGAGGTACTAAAGCGAGTAGGGGAGGTGGCTTATGAGTTAGCCTTGCCTCCCGGGCTGTCCGGAGTGCATCCGGTATTTCATGTGTCTATGTTGAAAAGGTACCATGGAGATAGAAACTACATCATCCGTTGGGATTCTGTTCTGCTTGATGAGAATTTGACTTATGAAGAGGAACCTGTTGCAATTTTAGATAGAGAAGTTCGCAAGTTGAGGTCGAGGGAGATTACATCCATCAAAGTTCAATGGAGGAATCGACCGGTTGAAGAGGTCACTTGGGAGAAGGAGGCAGATATGCAAGAAAAATACCCACATCTGTTTACAGATTTAGGTACTCCTTCTCGCCCTTGTTTTTCTTCTTTTGATCGTTCGAGGACGAACGATGGGTAAATTGGTATCTATTGTATCGACCTATTTAGTCGTTGTGAGCAGCTGATTTTATTTCTGGAAAAATTGGCTGAGGCGACAGACACCACGACGGACCGTCATGGGCACGACGGACCGTCGAGGGTGTCTCGTTCCAAAACACTTAGGAATTCTGAAATCTGAGTACTGAAATCGACTCTCTGAACTTTGTGACGGACCGTCACAGGTACGACGAACCGTCGTGAGCCCCCGTTTCAAAACACTTCAACTCTTGAGAATTTGGTACAGGGAACGAGTCTCTGATCGTCGTGACGGAAGTGCAGGACTGACCGTCGTAGGTACGACGGGCCGTCACAGACTCCTTAAAGAAATCGAGTCTCTGACGAACCTGCATGACGGATCGTCGCAGGCACGAAGGGCCGTCACAGGTTGCGTAATCCCAGTCTGGGTCGGATTTCTTTAAGTGATTTAAGGGACGTTTTGGACTATTCCTGCCATAATTATATATTTTGTGGGTTTATATTAATAACTCAATTTCTTGAGGGATAAAAGAGGTAACTTTGAGTTAATTATTGGGGTATTATTGTCATCTTTTACACTTAATTATATGTTAATTAGGGTAAAAGGAAGAGGGTTTGAATAAAGAAAATAGAAAGAACAAAGAGAGAGAGAGAGGGTCGAACGAACGAGAAGAGAGAAACAAAGCTTGGGAAATTGCTTGCTTGATCAAAATCTTTGGTAGAGGTAGGTTATGGTTTTTACGATATTCGTAGTGAACTCTTAATAGTGAATGATATGCATTGATAGTATTGTAAAACCCTTCTATATGCTTAATTGTATGCTTGCATGAATATGATTATGTAATTGTAATAAAATAAGCATGATGAAGTTATTGAATCCAAAATCTTGAAATAAAACCCTAATTCACTTGTTAATGATGTTGCCTTGGTGTAAAAGAAGGCTTGATAAATTATATAATGAGATTGATGATGCCTTGGTGTAAAAAAAGGCTTGATAAATTATATAATGAGATTGATGATGCCTTAGTATAAAAGAAGGCTTGATGAATTAGGGGATCGGGTGCCATGTTCCGGTACCAGGATAGTAATGAGGATCGGAGTGTCACGTTCCGACACCAGGATAGTATATGGATCGGGTGCCACGTTCCGGTACCAGGGTAGAATGAGGATCGGAGTGTCACGTTCCGACACTAGGATAGTATATGGAGCGGAGTGTCACGTACCGACACAAGAGGAAGAAAGATAATGAATCTTGAAAGATGAATAATATACTCAATCTAATGAACCTAATTCCCAAAACGAGTATGGTATTGAGGCTTGAGTCCTCATGGATGAACTTGGTAGTACTTATTGATGATTATAGTACTTGTTTTTGCTACATATTGAGTATTATAGTTGTTTTATAATGTTACTTGATATATATTGTCTTCTATTTTAAGTTGGCCGATGATATCTACTCAGTACCCGTGCTTTGTACTTACCCCCTACTTTTATGTTTTCTTTCTTTGTTATTTGTGGAGTGCAGCAAGCGTTCCGTCGTCTTCAACTCAACAGTAATTCTAGCCAGTCATCAGTATACCGGATTTCAGGGTGAGCTAATGCTTCTAGCTTGGACTGGATCTTCCTCTTCATGTCTTGATGCCTTGAACTTCCGGCATGGACTAGCTTTTTAGTTATTTTAGTTCTTAGACATTCTTAGTTTAGTAATTTGAGATAGATGTTCTTGTGATGATGACTTCCAGATTTTGGGGATAATAATAGTTTGAATTGATTTTATTACTGAGTTTAAGTCTTCCGCATTGTATTTGTTTATTATGTTTGAAATGTTAAGGGTTAGATTGGTTGGTTCGCTCACATAGGAGGGTAAATGTGGGTGCCAGTTGCGGCTCGGTTTTGGGTCGTGACAGAAACAGTGTATGACAGAGAGTATAGTGAGAACATGCATCGATAAAGCAGCGTGTGATAGAGAGTACACTAATGACGGAGGTGTGATGATAATTGCATACGACATTGATCATATCCAAGTGAAGTGAAAAAAAGATTTTATAATAAGTCAAAATTTCTACATCATATTAAAAATAACAAAGTTCTATTAAAACTTGAGAGAAAGAAAACTTAATTTATTGGTCTAAAATGAGAGAATGGTCAAGATTGTTATTAATGTATAACTTTGGTTTTTTTTAAAGTAAATTATAAATATTGTCATTTTTTCAGTACAAGTTTGATGAGTAGATCCAATTATTAAGAAAGGATTGAACATATGAAGACTTCAAAAAAACTACTTCTCATGTCTCATATTAGAAAGACATTTTATTTTGTAAGATGGTTAAGGAATCAATAATAGAATAATTAATTTTATTGTTTTGTCCCTTGTTCTTTTTAATTAGTCTTTTATAATAAAATTGAATTTTCAAAAAAAACATTAAACATCCGAAGCTCAAATTACTTATACGTGTAAAAAGAGAATAAATTAATTAATTTTATCCTAATTTAGTAAGTGATAAAGTAACATGTGAAAAATATTTTAGTAAGATGTTCATCTAATATGGAATGACGAAAGTAGTAAATGTCTCTATTGATTCAACAATTTTATAATTAAATATAATTAGTGACAATAGAAAATTTTATTAAGTTATTTCAAGTTTGGGTCCTTTTGGATTCGGCTCCCTTTCTGGTAGGTGGCCTGTTTCTCTAGTTTGTGTGTATTTATTTGTTCAATAATACATTCACAATTAATTAAAAAAAGGACCAAAGCTCACCGATTAATGACTATATTAATTAAAAATTAATATTCTTTAATTATTTATAATTTAAATTTATAAAATATTATGGCACTGACATGTAGCATTTTTTCTACTCCTATATATATATATATATATATATATATATATAGATAGATAGAGAGAGAGAGAGAGAGAGAGAGAGAGAGAGATAGAGAGAGAGAGGCATCCTTTGAACGGGAGCAACCTCTTGGCGACCCAATTAAAAAATAATTAGTTAAAAAAGGATTTTTAAAATGGGTAAAGGGGTTAAAAAGAGGTAAAATGAGTTTAAAAGGATTAAAGGGATTCGCCACCTAATTTTTTGGGAAAACTAGGAAACCGATTAATTAATTAACCTGAAAGAAATGTCTACGAAACCAATTTGATTCTAGGTAAGAGGTTCAAGTTATTTCGAAGGGAAGGGGTTAGGCACCCTTCAAAATCCACAATTGTGGTTCCCGGCTGAGTTCATTTTTCAAATTGAGGATGAGAATAGAATAATGTATAAAATATATAAACATGCAATAAACACAATAAGATAAAATAATAATTATCGGCATAAGGTTTGCCTAACGTCAATATTTACATAATAATGAAATAAAAATATAATCCGAGCTTTCTCGAATAACTTCATGGGAAGCAATTCTTTGTACCTGTAAACACACTTAGTAAAAGTGTTAGTAATAAATAAATAAATATGAATAAAAATGAATATATGAAATACCAACTTAAAATAAAAATCCGTCTTATTAACATGGGAGGCCTTGGAAATCGACCGTAATTTCTTCATCGGACAATTTCAACAACTAAAATATATAAACTTAAATTAAAATTCTGTCTTTTAAAATGAAAAAGTCCTCTAAACTCGACGGATAGATTTTCCATTGGCCATTTTAACGTAACATTTTTCTTTCAAACACAAAGTAACACAAAGCTAATAGTGATATACAATAATGTGGTCACTGACCAAATGATAACCACCTAACATAATTCACTCACATTCTTACATATATCTAACAAAGTCAACAATGCAAACATGAAATAAAATCAGCCAAAAACAAACCAACAAACACGTAGTTAAAATACTTAACAAAATCCCTTGGAGGACACAAATCCAAATAGAAAAACGTTCTAACTTTGTGGAAAAAATCAAATCAATCAAATAAGTATATAAGAAATTTAGGGACTAAAATATCAAAAGACAATAACATGACACCAGGTTAATGGAAATTTATAGAAAGTGAATCCAATCAATTTTAATGAATGAAAGAGCAACCATATATGACCAAAATTAGAGTACTAATAAAAATAAAATAAAATAACATAAACTAAGACCATAGTGACTGGCAAACAATCAGACATACATATATAAAAAAAAATAAAGCCATACTAAAGAGAAGTTAACACAGAATAATAAGCCAGCAAATAAATAAATAAAAGACATTGCAACCTTGAAACCAAGACAAACAAGAACCAGTACTATTAAACTAATATAATTAGTGTAAAAAAAATTAGTAAAGCCAAGATAACATTTAAAATAATAACAATAAGAAAAACTTTGACACCAACATGTATAAAACGGAAAGTTAAAATGGATCACCGGAGCTTGGTGATCTGGCCACGCTGGAGGTCGGAGTTTCGCCAGAGTTTCACTGCGTCGCCAGAGCTGCTGTTGTTGTTCGCCGGAGTCTGCTGCCTGGTGGTTGCTGATCACCGTCGCTTTCCGTGCAAAAGAAGAAGAAGAGAACAGGGGAAGGAGAAGGGGGGAGAAACAGGGGGAAGAGAGGAAGAAAGGAGAGGAAGGGGTGGCGCTAGAGTTGCTGCCTCGCTGGACGCCGTCCTGCTCTTGCTGACGGTTGTTTGATGGCTGCTTTTGGCTGGTGGAAATGGGGTTATTTGGGACGAAAGTGAGGGCTGTTTCAGGTGAGTTTAGAGGTTAGAATTTGTTGGTGTGTTGTTGTTTCACCGGAGATGGCATCACTGCAGTTGTTTGTTGCAACTCGTCGGCGGCTGCTTTTTATTGGTGTCGGAGAAGAGGGGAGAGACAGCTGGAGGAGAATTGGAAGGGTGAGAGAAGGGAGAAATGGAGGAGAGAGGGCGGTCTGAGGGAAAATGGAGAGGGAAGGAAGAGGAAGGGGAGGGGAAGAGGAAAGGGAGAAGAGAAGAGGAAGGGGTTGCTGGGAGAGGAAGGGACGAAAGGAAGGAGGGAGGCGACTAAGGGAGGAAGAGAGGAGAGGGTTTTCTCCTTTTTCTTTTTTTTTCCTCTTCTAGCCACAAGATATTATCCACACCTAAAAATTATCGGCCTAAGTTATGGACTTAGTATTGTGGCCCAAAATTAAAAAATAGAATTCCTAAAAAAAAATTTGTATTTGACTCAAAATGTATTAATTGTAAAACTATCAGACCAAAATTTGGTGTCAACAACTTGCCCCTTTGTTTGATTAGGATCGATAAAAGAGATCCTGGTCAAACAAAGTTGACGAACCAAATTTGGTTTGATAAACATTGAAAAAACAATTGAGACGTTAGTAGAGCTGTTGAGCAAGACTCCACATCTGTCGACTTGGCTGAAAATAATAAACAAAAGACGAAGATTGATTGTAACTGAGAAAATTCACATACCTTTGATGTTACTTGCAAAATTGAATAATGAAGGTGGTGTACCATTTTGAAAGGAGGATGATGTGGATAACATGTTACTTTCAATGAGGTGACAACCCAGCGCGTCTCTTTGAAAGGAGGACGACCCAATTTGAACTTAACGTGTCACTTGAATGGAGGTGACAACCCATCGGGTCTCTTTGAAAGGCAGACGACCCAACTTGAACTTAACATGTCATTTGAAGGGAGATGACAACCCAATCATGTCTCTTTGAAAGGCGGACGACCCAACTTGAACTTAACATACCATTTGAAGGGAGATGACAACCCAATCATGTCTCTTTGAAAGGCGGACGACCCAACTTGAACTTAACATGTCATTTGAAGGGAGATGAAAACCCAATCTTGTCTCTTTGAAAGGCGGACGACCCAACTTGAACATGCCATTTGAAGAGAGATGACAACCCAATCTTGTCTCTTTGAAAGGCGGACGACCCAACTTGAACATGCCATTTGAAGGGAGATGACAATCCAATCTTGTCTCTTTGAAAGGCGGACGACCCAACTTGAACTTACCATGTCATTTGAAGGGAGATGACAACCCGATCTTGTCTCTTTGAAAGGCTAAAGACCCAACTTGAACATGCCATTTAAAGGGAGATGACAACCCAATCTTGTATCTTTGAAAGGCGGACGACCCAACTTCAATTTAATATGTCATTTGAAGGGAGATGACAACCCAATCTTGAACTTAATATGAATGGTGTATCACAAAATCTGCAATAACAATGTAAGTAGCAAATATAATATAAAAGCAACATAAAATATGCAAGCATGACCTAATATGGACAAGGTAGTTAACTGATGGGGCAATTTGAACTTAATAATAAAAAAATTAATATAAAATAGAAAACAAAATAAAAGTGTCATATTGAACGGCATGACAAACCAATCTGAAATAAATCATTTTATTTGAGATAACAAATCAATTTTGAGAAAATATTATTTTGAAAGTTATGACTACCTAAATTTTTTAAAAAATTTCAAGTTAAAAGGTGTGACTACCCAAATTTAAGAAAATGCCATTTTGAAGAGTATGACGCTCCAAAAATTAAAAAAATGTCATTTTGAAGGATATGACGACCCAAAATAAAAAAGATGTCATTTTGAAGGATATGACGACCCAAAAATAAAAGATGTCATTTTGAAGGATATGACGACCCAAAAATAAAAAGATGTCATTTTGAAGGGTATGACTACCCAAAAATGCAATTTAAACCTTGAAATGGTCCACAAAGTTATTTGGACGAATATTAGACATAAATTCAAAATGATGTCAGTTTGAAAAGTATGACGACCCAAATTTTAAAGATGTCATTTTGAAGTGTATGACTACCTAAAAATTAAAAAAAATGTCATTTTGAAGGGTATGACTACCAAAAAATGCAATTTAAACTTTAAAACGGTCCACAACATTGTTATGGACAAATATCAACAATGAAACGGTCCACAAAGTTGGTATGGACAAATATTGTAAAGTGGATTTCAACCCATTTTTATTTTATGAACAATGAAACATATTTTAACTTGGTTAGCGCCAACAATAGTATTGTACAAAAATTTCTCACAATTTTTCTCTTTCAACTGAAATTGACATCGAGGTAATTCCTATGGATTCAAGTGGTACTTCAAATGTACTTAAGAAACAACAAGATTTGTCCATATTGCTATAAACAAAAGCTTAGAACTAGACCTAACATCATGTTTCAAGTGCCCTCACAAGAAAGAAACTTTCAAGTTGCGCACATTTAAAGTGTTTTGATTTGGAAACATCTGGAAAAGCACACTCACACTCGAAAAAAAATTTCAATGCATGCAATTGTGATACCATAGGCTTGACCTTCATGTAAATCTCCACTAATGTGGAACATTTGAATTGAAATCATGTAGGACTTGTTAATAGCTTGTAATGTTGTCTTAGGAACGGGTAGGATAGTCAGTTGGGATTAAAGTGACTTATTCCTTCTTGAGCATTGCACTAAATAGATGCATTCAACATTTATTACGCTTTTAGCGTTTGATTCTCTTTGTTGTCCCTTCCTTTTGCACTTTTGACTTCTTTGAGACTTTGTTTGTCTGAGTTTTCCCCCCTTTTGAATTTTCTCCTTTTTTTGTTTGGAGTGTTTTTAAAATTTTGCTTTCTTAAATTGTTAGGGAATTTTGAACCTTTTTTTAAGTCATTTTTGTTTTCTTGACATTCAGGAACTTTGATAACTTTTGTCTTTGACTAATTTCAACTTTGTATCTTCTCTTATAACTTGCATGTCTTCAGTGCGCTCAAGAAAGTCTGGTCAAAAGAGAGATAGTGCGTAAAAGCACTCAAAAAAGGTATAGGCTAAGATTTGGTTGTCCAAAGAAAAGGCTTAAGACTCAAAGTTGGGACATCTAAGGATTAACATCATTTGGTAGGCTTTGAAAGGCTCAAATGGATCAAAGAAGGCATGCAATCATTTTCCAAATCAAACATTACTCAGAATCTCGCATCAATATAGGCCAAGTTCTAGATCAACAATGCAAAATAATTGAATTTGATTAAAAACTCACCACACAATGCACATGAAACAATGAATCTGATTTTGTTCTAATTTTGAATTTATACAAGACAACATTTGCAAGTGTAACAAAGTATGAATGAGAGGTACCAAAAGAATCCATGGTTTAACAAGAAGTCAATCTTCTTTATTATACAAATTATTTTTCACACGCACACTTGAACTGTGTTGGCACCAACCCAGTTAAAAATAATTTTAAAAATAAAAACATTAAAAAAATAAATAACAAAATCTTTCGAAGAAAGAATACCGAACCCAATAAGGGCTGCCTACGTATCTCATTGATGAGAATCAGGTTTGCGTAGTTCTTCCAAATATGACATAAAATTCATAAACAACAAATTACTTTTTGAAATAAAAAATAATGAGAATAAAAACCAATGAGCCACATTTGAAAGGCGGGCAACATGAATTTAACAAAAAATATTTTTTAATTATTTAAAAAGAAATTAACAAGAATGAAGAAATCAGTGGATCACATTGAAGGGCGGACCACCCAAATTTAACAAAAGTAACAAAAATAAAATAAGAAAATAATGAGTCGTGTTGAAGGGCAGACTACCCAAACTTAAAAAAATTGTCAGTTAAACTAATTTTTTCAATGGAGTATAATAAAAATCAAAGATATACAATGAATGTGACATCATGTACAAAAAATTATTGCAAAATATACAAACCAACTCGGAGTGAAGCCTCATAAATTCTGGAGTCTGAGTACAAATTTGGTGAAATTTTTGAGGGCATTTCTTGAAAATTTTGCCCCTGTTTCAGCTTCAACAACCTCCGGTATTTAATCTTGTACTATCTCCTTTATAAAATTTTGAAGATCTCCTCAAAAATTTTGCCCCAGATTTCGTTTTTAAATTTTGAAAAGCTTACAGGGAAGATGATCGAGCCTTTATGGCGCCTACGTATCCCGTTGAAGTAGGAATCAGGTCAAACGTAGTTCCAATAGATTGTGACTCAAATAGAGAATGGACTGAGATTATGAATGCTCAAAAAATAGCTGACCAAGAGTGGTTTTGAATGACTAGGGACCCAAGCGGACAACTTAGGCTGGAACTCACGACAATCATAGGACACATGACGAACCAATAAATTGTCGATCATTCCGAAAAAATGATTAAGTATAGAAAAGTTCGGTCTGCGGTTCCGCAAAATTGTTATTTAATATACTATACATATGTATTGAAAAATGTATTTAATGCAATGACAATATAAAATAAATAATGAATGAATAATGATTATAATATGCAAATAATTACAAAAAAATACAAGATATAATGAATAACACAATAAAAGAATAGTATCCTCAATTCGAAAAGATAAACCCATAATAGTTAGAACCTCTAATTTCCCCAGCGGAGTCGCCATTCTATTGACATCCTTTGAATGGGAGCAACGTCGCGGCGACTCAATTAAAAAAAATTAGTTAAAAAAATATTTTTAAATGGGTAAAAGAGGTTTAAAAGTGGTAAAATGTGTTTAAAAGGGTTAAGTGAGTCGCCAACCAAATTTTTTGGGAAAACTAGGAAACCGATTAATTAATTAACCTGAAAGAAATATCTACGAAACCAATTTGATTTTAGGTAAGGGGTTCAAGTTATTCCAAAGTGAAGGGGTTAGGCACCCTTCAAAATCCACAATTGCAGTTCCCGACTGAGTTTATTTTTTCAAATTGAAGATGAGAATAGAATAATGTACAAATATAATAAACATGCAATATACACAATAAGATAAAATAATAATTATCGGCCTAAGGCTTGCCTAACGTCAATATTTACATAATAATGAAATAAAAATATAATTCGAGCTTTTTCGAATAACTTCATGGGAAGCAATTCCGTGTACCTATAAACACACTTAGTAAAAGTGTTAGTAATAAATAAATAAATATGAATAAAAATGAATATATGAAATACCAACTTAAAAATAAAAATCCGTCTTATTAACATGGGAGCCCTTGAAAAATCGATGGTAATTTCTTCATCGGTCAATTTCAACAACTAAAATATATAAACTTAAATTAAAATTCCGTCTTTTAAAATGGAAAAAGCCTCTAAACCCGACGGATAGATTTTTCATTGGCCATTTTAACGTAACATTTTTCTTTCAAACGCAAAGCTAATAGTGATATACAATAATATGGTCAGTGACCAAATGATAATCACCTAACATTATTCACTCACATTCTTATATATATCTAACAAAGTCAACAATGCAAACATGAAATAAAATCAGCCAACAACAAACCAACAAGCACGTAGTTAAAATACTTAATAAAATCCCTTGGAGGACACAAATCCAAATAGAAAAACATCCTAACTTTGTGGACAAAATCAAATCAATCAAATAAGTATATAACAAATTTAGGGACTAAAATATCAACAGACAATAACATGATACTAGGTTAATAGAAATTTATAGAAAGTGAATCCAATCAATTTTAATGAATGAAAGAGCTATCATATATGACCAAAATTAGAGTAGTAATAGAAAAATAAAATAAGATGAACTAAGACCATAGTAACAGGCAAATAATCAGACATATATATATAAAAATAAAGCCATACTAAAGAGAAGTTAACACAAAAATAATAATTCAGCAAACAAATAAATAAAAGACATTGAAACCTTGAAACCAAGACAAACAAGAACCAGTAATGTTAAACTAAAATAATTAGTGTAAAAAAAATTAGTAAAGCCAAGATAACATTTAAAATAATAACAATAAGAACTTAAACTTTGACACCAATATGTATAAAACAGAAAGTTAAAATGGATCACCGGAGCTTGGTGATCTGGCCACGCTGGAGGTCGGAGTTTCGCTGGAGTTTCACTGCGTCGCCGGAGCTGTTGTTGTTGTTCGCCGGAGTCTGCTGCCTGGTGGTTGCAGATCACCGTCGCTTTCCCTGCAAAAGAAGAAGAAGAGAACAGGGGAAGGAGAAGGGGGGAGAAACGGGGGAAGAGAGGAAGAGAGGAGAGGAAGGGATGGCGCCAGAGCTGCTGCCTCGCTGGATGCCGTCAAGCTCTTGCTGACGGTTGTTTGATGGCTGCTTTCGGCTAGTTTAAATGGGGTCATTTGGGACGAAATGAGGGCTGTTTCAGGTGAGTTTAGAGGTTAGAATTTGTTGGTGTGTTGTTGTTTCGCCGGAGATGGCATCACTGCAGTTGTTTGTTGCAACTTGTCGGCGGCTGCTTGTTATTGTTGTCGGAGAAGAGGGGAGAGGCCGCTGGAGGAGAATTGGAAGGGTGAGAGAAGGGAGAAATGGAGGAGAGAGGGCGGTCTGAGAGAAAATGGAGAGGGAAGGAAGAGGAAGGGGAAAGGAAGAGGAAAGGGAGAAGAGAAGAGGAAGGGGCTGCTGGGAGAGGAAGGGACGAAAGCAAGGAGGGAGGCGGCTAAGGGAGGAAGAGAGGAGGGGGTTTTCTCTCCTTTTTCTTTTTTTTCATCTTCTAGCCACAAGATATTATCCACACCTAAAAATTATCGGCCTAAGTTATGGACTTAGTATTGTGGCCCAAAATTAAAAAATAGAATTCCTAATATATATATATATATATATATAATATATATATATATATATATATATATATATATATATATATATATATCAATATAGATATAGATATCGATATTTTTTCTATTGTCTTCTTTTTCTTGTTATTATAATAATATTATTTAAATTAAAATGAGTTAACTTCCCCAAAAAAAGGAATCACACACATGTTATATTCACCGTATTTAAATTTAAACTTTTTAAAAATATAATAGTAATTTACTATTAATCGTTTTTATATTTAATTAATTCTAATTTTTTTAAATCTTTTTTTATGGTGTTGACATGTGACACTTTTCACAACTCCTATTATATATATACTAGTTTATGTATCATCGTTGCGTGATAATTTAAAAGTATATGTACAATCATATATAATATTGTAATACAATATTATATAGATCAT